>JASDQU011401617.1:14289-43143 GCA_032191745.1 Picea mariana | reverse complement strand
CCTCCTTTTACCCCACTTAAATGTTCAAGTACAAGATGATTCAAAATGAAAATGTCTCCTTGGTATATATAGGAGACTAGGAGGTATAATTACAACTAATGGCCTAAAGCCGACATAAATAAAATAACATTACTAATCTAATATGCCCCAATTAAGAGGTAATGAGCCAATATTAGGGCTTAAAACACTAGTAGATGTGAGTCATAAAAACTAGCAATTATACAATCACTAAGCCTAGCCAAGTAAACTAATTTACCCAAAAATCTATCTATAATCACAATAATATTTAAAGAAAAAACAATTTCACCTCATAATCATGCAAAGAATCTAGACAAGTCTTGACATCTTTGAATCCTCCAAAGCTATTTCCTTTTATTATCCAATAAAAAGAGGTTGTGACAACTAATTGCCACAATCCCTTCAAGAACAACACCAGTGAAGAAATACGACATTAATGAAAGAGATAGAGAGAATGGGATGGTGAGAAACTAGTAGCATAACAATGCAATAATGAAAGGTGATAAATGAGGGAGTGAGGGGTCTCTTAAATAGCTTGAGAAGCCAAGAAGACCCCTCTTGGATCTTCAACACTTGTCAAAGATCCAAGGGACAAAACAACTCACAAGGGAAAGCAGCCAATGAGATGCATGGCTTTTAGGTTGAGTGAGAAAGGAAAGAATGGTGAAATGGCAAGGAAAGGAGAGGCGTATTGGCCAAAGGAAAAGCCAACGTATAGATTTTACATCAGTTTCCCCTCAAAACATGATGTTACTACTTTTCTGCAGAGGGTGTGGACGTACATGCTAAGAGGGGCGTAAGCTCAAGAGGCAAGCGTGAGCTTCCATAAATGAAATCGTGAGAAAAAGAGGAAAAGGCATGAAGATTAGGAGGTAAGTGAGGTTGGCGTATGGATAGAGTGTGGATGGCACACTCTCACAAGGTAAGCGATTGGTGGAGGATGATAAGAGTTGGAAAAGGGAGGACCCATGCTCCATTTATAAAGTGAGTTTCCAAATTACGTGGGAGTGGGGGACGTAAGTGGGTTAAGTGAGGAACGTGAGGTAAGGGAAGCACGTGAGGATTAGAGTGGATGCGTGAGGGAAAGTATGAGGTTGATCTGGAGAGTGGAAGGAGTGTGGAGACCACATTCTTTGGTGAGGTGTAAGGAAAATATAGGTGTGAGGATGTGAGGGGGACCCACTCACTAATTTAAGTGAGTTTCCAAACATATTCATGGGAGTGGGGAAGAGAACTCATAAAGGACAGCGTGAGTGTGAGTGGATGCATAAGCTTTGAATAAAGAAGGAATTCAATGTAAAAAGTGAGGGAGGAAGGGTGAACCTCATGATGAGGGGCCCTCAACCAACTTAAAATGAGTTATAACCTCAATTAAAGGATTATTACAAACTCACGTGGGGAAAGGGTGTACGTACCCATTAATTGGGAAAAAATTGAAATTTAATTTTAATTAAATGGGGGTTTATAAGGGTAGGAATAGGTAGGTGGGGTCCTTCTCATCATTATTTTCCAATTAATTCACTTGATTTGGTCCTTATTACAAAATTGACATTTGCCCATGTCCTGGGTTTGGCAATTAAAATTGTCGTTTTCCCGAAAAACTCCTAAGTGGACAAACAACCTAGCAAAACTTGTCTGACTGAGTTGAAACTTGGTCCGCGGTTGCAGGGGGTCTCATTATCTTTCTTTTGAGTACAAATACCCCTATTACAAATCCTGGGACCTAAGTTTTACATAAATTACCCAGAATTAATTAATTAATTAATTAATTAATTCGGAACCTTAAAAAAAACCTAGCTAGACTTGACGGAATTCAGCGAAATTTCGTGTGTTGTCTTACATGGTCATTTACAACATTCTTGAACACTAGCTACCTAGGAATGACTTCATTAGAATGCCTTTCACCACTTTGGAGGATTTATTGGGTGGGAGTGAAAAACTCAAGGGAGATTAACCCATCTGGTTAGGCCACATTAACCTCCTGAGGATAAAAAACACTCAGCGAAAGGAACTCTCCTAATGAAGAAACCCTAAGGAAACTGACCTAACATGATCCATGTAGACCTATTACATTATAAACCCGTGCAAGGGTGCGGTAATCCCGCTTACAAAATTTGTGTTGGAGGCATAAATTGCCTAGTAGAACCTAACTGTCTTTGGCATACTAGCATATGATGATGCATTACTTCATGGCACATGGAGTTGACCCCCTAGTTGAATAGGTGGTCAACAGGCCCAATCCATAGGGCGTTGAACTTGTTTTGTTTTCCTCTGTCCTGCCTGGGGGCATCCCACTTAATCACTAGATCTCCCAGCTCGAATTCCTATTTCCTGACCTTCCTGTCAAATGCTTGTTTGATCTTCTGCTGATGATCGTGAGATCTGTCCACTACCTGCTCTTTGGTCTACTTCACTTCCACCAGTTGATAAATTCTTATGACCATATTGTCTGGCTCTCCCTCATAATCCTGAAATAATTTCGCTATAGGTAGATCCATTTGAATGGGAAATATAGCTTCTGTCCCATAAAAGGGGAGGTTCCCAAGGACCTTTTGGTTGTCACTCAATCAACCCACATAGAGAATTTGAGTTTTGAATCCAAGGCCTTCTTATTGTCTTCTAACAATATTTTGATGAGCTTGATTAGAATCTTATTAGAAGACTCTGCTAGTCCATTGCCTTGAGGATAATAGGGAGTGGAGTGAATTAGCGAAACCCCAAACTGCTCACAAAATCTGATCAGGGGCTCAGACTTGAAAGATGCAGCTTTATCAGTGATAATTCTATTTCGGTAGCCAAACCTTTCTATGATATCCTCCAGGAAGTTGATGATAACTTTGTGTGAAACACTCCTAGTGGAGATAAATTATATCCATTTGGTGAAATAATCTGTTGCAGTCAAAATCCACTTGTGTTGGCCACTTGAAGTAGGATGAATTTCCCCAATGAAGTCCAACCCCCATTGTTGAAAGGGTATTGAAGCTACTACAAGCTTTAGTGGCAGATATTTGAGCTCCAGCTTTCCTGAGAAATTTTGGCATTTGATGTAGGCTCTGACCTTTCTGCAGACATCAGTGAATAAGGTGGGCCAGTAGTACCCAGTGCTGAGAATTTTGCAGACTGTGGTTTTCCAGAAATTGTGTCCCCCACATAGGTTGCCATGAAACTCAGACATAATCTCTTGGGCTTCCTGTGGGTATAGACATCTTATAAGCACTCCCAGAGGGTCCGTCCAATGCAAGACCTGGTCAATAATGCAATATCTGACTGCTTTGAGATTTAAATCTCTTGCCTTACTCTTCCCTATTCCATCAGGAGGCTTTAACTCTAGCAGAAAATATATAATGTCTCTATAACAGGTGCACTTTGCTAGTGGTAAACCATCCTGAGAGATTTTGTTGGACAACTCAACTTGCTGACTTTCTGAGTAAGCATTGATGAAGCTAACCCCCAAAGCCTTACAATTGGATTCATCCAGCAGCTTGGCTAAACCCTGCTCTTTAACTAACTTGGTGGGATTTATTTCCAAATCAAACTCAAGGATCTTGGCAATCCATCTGCTCCTTTTTCCATCTATGTCTGGATGAATTAGGATCTCCTTCACAGCAACTGAAGGGACATATGCAATGATTTTTGAATGCAAGACTTAGACCCTGAAAGCTTTGAGAGATTTCACCAAGGCATAATCATGTTTCTCCATGATGTCATATTTTATCTCTGCATCTCTAAATGCCCAACTGAAGAAAGAAATGGACTGCTCCAAACCCTCAACATTTCTCTGCAATAAGACAGTTGCAACAGTATCAAATGAAGCAAAAGAGAAAATAAGGAAATCCTTTGAGTAATCGAGACTGACAAGCACAGGAGCTTCAATCAAGGCTTTCTTTATCTGATCAAGGGAATTTCAAGACTCAATAGTTCATTTAACTTCATGTCCCTTCCTCAACATGGTTGTTATAATCTTTATCATCTCAGCAAAGTTGGAAACAAACCTCCTCGGAAAATTAATGTTTCCTAGGAAAGCCTGGACTTCTTTTTTGGATCTCAGGAGTGACAAGGTTTGGATTGCTTCGAGTCTAGTGGGATCAATCATGACCCCTTCAGTTGATACTATGTGGCCCAACAACTTTCCCTCCTTCATGGAAAACATAGACTTCTTGGTGTTTAAGGAGAGGCCAAACTTATTGCACTTCAGGAAAACCCTTTTTAAATGTTCACGGTGCTCTCTGTCAGACTTGGAGAAGATTGTGATGTCATCCGGATAGATTACCATGAACTTGTCCCTTTCTCCAATAAAAGTGATATCCATGGCTCGATGAAGGGTTGTCCCTGCATTCATCAAACCAAAGGGCATTTTGGCATACATGAATGTACCCCAAGGAGTGGTGAATGTTGTCTTTTCTCTATCCTCCGACAGGACAAAAATCTAATTGTAGCCAGAGAAGCCATCAATCATGGAAATCCTAGACGCTATTGTTACCCTTTGCAATATATGTTTCATCTTGGGCAAGGGGTAATTGTCCTTCTTTGAGCTTCTATTTAGATTTCTGAAATCAACACAGAGTCTAATTTCTCCACTTTTCTTCCTCACTGGGACCAAATTGGCCACCCATTCAGAATATCTCAAAGGGACAATGATTTGGGCATCCAACAACTTCTTTGCTTCTTTTTCCATGATAGGAAACAACATAGGATTGATTTGTCTTAGCTTCTGCCTAAATGGCTTGGCCTCCTCTTTCAACGGAATCTTGTGCTCAATGACAGTTGTGTCGTATGTCTTGAGATCTTCATAAGTCCAAGCAAACACATCAGCAAATTCCCTTAATAACTCAACATACTTGGTCCTTTGCTCCTTTGTCAAGCTACCTGACAATTTGATAAAATTTGGCTCCTCCTCTGTGCCAATGTTGCACTATGTTACATCAGCATCCCCATTTGAAACCTTACCCTTTACTGCCACATCATTCCCATCGAACAATCTTTCTAAAGGAGCTAGTCCCTTTGGAATGTGATTGCTAGGCAACTACACAATACGATGATTAGAAATTTTATTTAAAAACACCTCAGGGTGAGAGTCACCTTTGGGGTCATGGTCCTGATCAATGTGTAATGCAAAGAACTCATCAACAGACTCAAGAAATTTTCTAATTTCAAGATTATCCTCAAATGCCTTCCAATGCTTGATATTGTCTGGTATAGAGGGCCTATATCTTTTCTCAACGTCATATTTGAACTTGGGTGGCAGAGGGATCCTAAACTGGCTGGCTGAGACAACTAGGGAATCGGCCAAAGTATTTTCCTCCCTTGGAATGAATGAAATGTTAAAGGCTAAGAAGAAATTGTCAATTAAGTCCCAGACCTCATTTTTGTAACTTCTGAACCGAGGATGCTTAACCCGATAATCATTTCTGACCTGCTGGACTATCAACTCAGCATCTTTGAAAATTGCTACCTCTTCAATTCCCATTTCCTTTGCAGCCCTTAAACCTAAAACAAGAGCTTCATATTCATCCACATTATTGGTATTTTCAAACTCTAGCTTGTATGACAAGGATATGGTTTCCTGACAAGGTGACACAAAAACCACTCCAGCACTAGCACCTTCACTAGAAGAGGCCCCGTCGAAGAACATCTTCCATACATAAGTAGTTGGAGAAGGTATTTCATGATAGCAAATGGGCCTTTTTCTTATTTCAGGAGGGGCTCCAGGAGTATCAGTGAAATTCAACAAACTAGACCCCAGATCAGTGTCAAGTGCAAAGATAGGATGGTTGGTGGGGTTTGTTTCATCACTAATAATATATGCCAAATAGGCTTCCCTGTAAAGTCTTCTATGCTCCCCCTCGAACACAGGAATAGTGGCATATGTGAGGTCCATTTGCAAGGTTCCTCCAAGTCCTTTTATCCAAAATCTTGACAAAAGCATGCCAAACTTTGGGGGAATGTCAACTACTACAATGTCCATAACTACACTTTTCATGGGCAACTGAAATAGGGTTACCGCCAGATCTTTGATGACCCCAAGACATGGCACCCTCATAGAGTCAAAGGAGTACAAATCATGATAGGCTCTTGTGACTTCCAGCCCGATTTCTTCCATGACAGTTTTAGGCATGAGATTATGGGATGCCCCTGAATCCATCAGATAGTTGTGCAACACCTTGTCATGTATGTTCAAGGATGTGTAGAAGGGAGGGGATGAATCATCTTTTTCTTCCACCATAGGGCCTAAGATGACTTCAGGCTTTTCATCTTGCAAATTAATTGAGTCTGTGGGATGGTATGAGGGTTCAGACTGCAATAGATTGGAGAGACTCTTTTTGAAATCTTCATGTTTGACCAGTTCAGAGAGGGGTACAAGGATTCTGATTTCCTGAATTTCATGCTCATTTCATGCTCAAAATTAAAAGAGGAGGGGGGATTTGGGATTTCTTTTACTTCAGGAAAAGGATCTTGGACTACTGGAGAGGGGGCTTGGAGTTTCTTACCCTTGTTATTGTCTGCCATATCTTTAGCGGGATTCTCCACTTTGGTAGGATGCTTAGGAACATCGGGCGTCCTAGCTTTCTTCTTGGACCTGAGGCTATATCTATTTTGGTTGATGTTATCCTTGTCTCCCTTGCTCAGTTCATTGAGTTGACTGTTCATGAGAGACTCCTCGTATGCTGATTGAGTCAAATGAGGAAAAGGGGGGGTGTCTCCAAAAAATTGGATTTTGGGGTCAAGCTCTTCTTCTTCCCTCTCCTCTTCATCAACCAAGTTATTTTGGAGAGGGGCTTGAATCCTCTGATCATCTCTATCTATGTTCCTTTGTTCCCTTGGCATAATCTGAGGAACGTTGTTGTTAGGCCTCTTGAAGCTGCCTCTGTTGTCCACCGTTTTAGGATTTTTGTATGTTTGCTTCCCTTCAAATTTCATCTTCTCCATCTCTGCAAAAAGATATTTCACCATCTTGGTCAATTCATCCACTTGAGGGTGAAGCGCAGAGGGGTCAGAGGTTGAGGCTTCTGATCTTCCCTTTCTTCTATCTGTAACAACCTTATTTTTTAGTCTGTCAACTTCCAACACATTAGATTCTACTTCTACGGTCGCATCTTGCATCTGAGCTAGGGAAATAGCTCTTCTCTCTCTCAACAAGAGGCATAAGTCAGGGTCAAATGCATTAGCATAAGATATTTTGACAGAGGCTTCTGTGGGATTGATCTCAGTGGGGATCTTATTATACATTTTATTGAATCTTTTGGAGAAATCAGAGACAAAATCTCCATCCTTTTTCTTCAAGTACCCAAACTCTATCATGTAATACATGAAATCTTTTTTATCTCCCCACTGTCTCAAGAAGGCTTTATCTAGAGCTTCAATCCTAGCAATGGAGCCGAGGGTCAATCCTCTAAAACACTTCCTAAATTCACCATCAAGGCGCTGGACAAAGACTCTCATCCAGACATTTTCATTTTCAATATTCAGGTTGTCTGCATAACTGTAGAAGGAAGAAAGATGCTCTTCAGTAGTTATGTCCTCCTCTCCAATGAATTTAGGCATATACTTCAAGTAATCTCCAACAGGGAGAGGATTCATGGGCTGAGGTAGTATTAAGGGGGCATACCTGGCAGCCACTATGGAATCCATTATGTTTACTAATGGAGGAGCATTCCCTTAAACACTTTAGGAGGATTGCCTAGGGTTATTAGTGGAAAACCTCTAAGCCTCACCCTAAAATAATCCACTTCATTCTCCCAAAAAAGTATCTATTTTTGACCCCATATGCCTAAAATAGTAGGCACTCTTCTTTTTCTCCTTCATAGTCAATCATTATTGCTAAAATTTACTACTTCAGGGTTAGGGTTAGGGTTTATTTGTTGCAAAATCTCATTTTCGGCCATAAAAACCAATACGTTTAGGGTGTTTAGAAATACTATTGACCTAAACTATATTGTTGAAACCCTAATTTATTTTTTAGAAGTGTTATTACAACCATCTAAGGAAAAACGTCTAGAGTTTTAGAGCCGATTTTCACTGTTTAATTTTTTAATTTTGTTGGAAAGTAAAACCCTAATTTAACCTAGTATTTAGTCCTCTTATTTATGGGATCATTTAATATTCAAAGGGATATCCTTTTACGGTTGAAAAATGACTAATTTACTGTTGTCATAAATTTACTATTGTTGAAAATTCATTGTTTTACTATTGTCATACATTTACTACTATTGAAAATTACATGTTCCAATATTGAAATAATCTATATACTATTAGAAATCATTTATTTTATTGTTGTTATAATTCGTTTCATTGTTGTATTTTCATACACTTCATATAAACTTTACTAAACTCGTAGACTTTTTCTTTATTTCTAGTTTTTGGGGACCCTATTAAAATCATACTTGATTTGGAGAACCTCTCTCCTATGCTTAAATCCAATACACTCTAAATATGGAAATTGTCTTATCCCACCACCTCTTATTCACTCTACTTATCTTTATCTTGGTGGTAGTGTGAGTAGTCACCCAGGTGGCCCTAGACTTGATTGTGTCTTGCCTAAGGATTCTTGGAGGCTACTGGGAAAGCCTCCCTTGTGTTGGATACTCTTCCTTCACTAAAGAGAGGGAAGTTGTTTCCTAGGTGACAATGGTGACATGTTCCATGTTCCAATTGTCTTAGTTCCTCGTGAAGGCTTTGCACTTGGTGCAATATTGTGAGGTAAAAGGAAAAGTTTGGGCCAATTGGGAAAAAATCATTAAATTTTGATGGCGATGATTCTCTTCTTTTCTTTTTATCGTTCCTTTTTTCTTCTATTTCTCTTTTCATATTTTCCTTGCATTGTGGCTTTATCCTTTTCCTTTTTCTTCTTCCATAATTTTCATCTTTTCCTTTTTCCATCTTTCCTTTTTCTTTACCTTTTTCCTTCAACCTTTTTCCTTTTCTTCTTCCATGCTTAGTCAATTTTCAAATCGTATGGAGTGTAAGGTCCTATCTTATTGCATTTGTCCTTTCGCTTCACATGCTACACTATCTTCATCACCACACACTACATCATTGTGCTCTGACATCACCACACTCCCACATAGTTTCTTGATCATCCTTTTGCATTGTCACATCGCAATCCCTCTACATTCTTTCCTATGTGCCACACCATCCTTCTCCCTCTACATGCCCTATTATCTTTTCACACCACACTCCACCCCTTTGCATACTTCATTTCCTCTATACATCGCATCATCCACACTTTCACATCCCTATGTGGGGTGCATTCTTTCCTCTGTGCCACACCATCCTTCTCCCTCTACATGCCCTATTATCTTATCACACCACACACCACCCCTTTGCATACTTCATTTCCTCTATATATTGCATCATCCATACTTTCACATCCCTATGTGGGGTGCAGAGTCTAGAACTTTCACTCCATGTTTCATTTCCCCCACCTCCACTTAAATAGTGAAGACCCAAGACTTGGTAAACAAGGCTAACAAATGGATAGTAAGATTTCAAGTGGCCTCACAAGTGGACAGATGAAGACCGGATGCATAGTGATGACATAACATGTGAAGGATGGATCAATGGTTAAGTGCCACTTGGATTAACAATATGAGGTGACATCTATGACTTCGCAAACACATAAATTTCACAGTGACTAGGTGTGGGCGTGATAATTGGGTACTAAAATTCTCAAGCGGTAATATAGGGATGAGGGAGGCATATCTTGGGTTTTATCACCCAAATATAATGAATAATTTTTTTCAATATAAACACCAAAGCGGTCATTTCACGTCTCTAATGTGGTATAACTTTTAGTAGGGAAAATCTGACAATGGAGAGTTGGCTTAGGTTTAAATTGATAACAACTACAACTCGATTTTCAATGGTATATAGTTTGGGTTGTCATTGGCATTTTTGGAAAATGAAGGTATGTTGGAGAGAGTGTCACATGTACAACCCATCGAAGGGGATCTCCATGACAATATGGAAAACCACAATGTGCCATCATGCCATGTGTCCTAGAAGATAAAATACTTCTAAATGATTAATGAATACATAGTTTGATGTGTGTTACTTCTTATTGGTGAATGTGTTTGGAGATCTTGAAGTAATGTATTATGCATTTATTACAAGTTATGGAGCTACCTAGGAGGATGCCTAGTGACTAGGATGAAGCACAAAAGGGAATCAAGATATGGCCATTAGTTAATCAAGGCTCAAATAAAAAGCATGTTGTTCATGAATAAAGCCATCAAAGAGAATATGGAGGTATGGCTAAAATTAATGAAAGTGTTGGTTTCGAGGAAGAGAGGGATCACTTCTTCAACAAGAGAGTCTGATAAATGAGGATCAACATTGACTCTACTCGATACATTTTTTTGTGATCAAATAATTTAAAATGTTTTATTTGTAACATAATTGTTCCTTTTTGAGATAGTCAAAGATGATCAATTCATCTATTATCTATTTAAGAAATTCATGAAGATGATTAAAGGATTGGATCCTTTTGATCCCCCATATACTATAATTGTTTTTCAAAGTTAATGGGACAATATGATACAATTAGTTGATTCTATATTTTTCTCTTTCTTTTCATGTGGATTGAGTTATTATGTGAAGGTTGAAATCTTTGTTTGTAAGAAAGTTAATATATTTTTCATATGCAATTATGAATGCATCTTCCTCTTGCTTATGAAGATATTTATCGACTAAAGTTGTGATTGGATTCACTTTATGTCCATTGTATTGGAGTCATTGTGATATTTTCCATTGATTTGACTATGTTGAATATGTGGATAGTTTTATCCCATGGTTGATGTATTTTTTAGCATGCACCTTACATAATTTGATTACAATAGCAAGGTTATATGTAGAGGTATTTCCTCTTATGTCATGTTTAATATTCTCAACAATAATAATCAATGTAATTGAGTCCTTGGGATTTATTTAGAGTTTAATACTATATTGGAATTATTCATCACTATTTTAGGCCCTTATTTATCTTCATTGACTCTATAGCCCAAACAACAGGCACCAATAATGATTGAGATTCAAGTATCATTACTTTTAATTTTGTTCTTGAACTTCCATAGAACTTGTTGAATACTAGATGATTTTTTCCTCATTAAATTTATATTAGGGAAGCCCCCCTTGAGCTAAAAAGGAATCGGCCTAAAGTGAGAGGAGAGGCTAATGCGGTGATAATGGGAAACACTCCTACATGTCACCTAAGTTGCATTGAGGTATTTGGGACTCAGTATTTAACAGTGTAGTTTCGGGAGAGTCCAATTTCTAAGATAAGCAGTTTAATGAAAACATTTATGAGAATGCATTTTCAATTGTTCAATAATCATAAGGAGATTACACGAGGGAACACAACCTTGTTCTTTTGAACTCAATGCCTTCTTGCGAAGGGTGAGACAAGAAATGGTATGAAAGGGGTTTAAAAGCCTCACCTGGTGAATCCACCAAGTATTGTAATCCCTACTTGATAAAGATATAAACCTAATACAATGACAAATCATAAATAGGATGCCAAAATGCTATAGTTTAAACTTCTTCATATTAAAAAGGGAAAAGATGAACTTTATTGAGATTTTATCTTGGGTTTATCAAAGAATGCAAGACTTGGGAGTGAATGATATTAGGTTTATCAAAGCATGCAAAACTTGGGAGTGCATACCTGGGAGTGAATGATCTTCTTTGTGGTATAGTACTTTTGAATTTTTTCATTGACTGATCATGATCATGATTGAAGCTTCTTTGTGGCTTGAACATGGATGGTCTTCTTGAAGATATATCTTCAATAGTTTTCTTAGATTCTAGTTGACCATGATTCCTTCCTTTGATTACTTCTACATAACTCTTTCTATTTTCTTCATTCTTCTTTTCTAGCAACATAGAGTGCTTCTCTTCATTCTCTACAACTGATGTGGATGTTTTTGTCTCTTCAACGTTCTTGTTGAACTTGACGATTTTGACTCTTAGTGTGACAACTTCTTCTTCAATATTCTCAACCTCTTCTTCTTTCTTCATTATCTGAGACTTCATGGCCTCTTTTGTTCTCTTTGCTTCTTCAATTTGGATTTTCAATGTAATTATTTCTTCTTCCAGTCTTCTCTCTTCTTGACCAAACTCTTCCTCAAGTTGGTTTAAGTCATTGGTTCTTTCCTTGAGATGATCCATCAGTATCTTTTCTCTCTTTTATGATTCTTCCTTTTGTGATGCTATGTTGGCTTCTAAACATTTCTTTTGATATTCTAGAGTTTATTCAATTCTTCTGGCCTCTTCTAGTTGAGCTCTTAAATTCTCGATGACCTGCTGATCTTTTTCGGAACCTTGAACACTTTCCTTTTGCTTCATCAATTCTTTCTTGGATGACTTGTTTTCTTCTTTTTCTTTCCTTAGATATTTAATTGCACTGATCAATTTTTCTTTGAAATCAACTTATGCTTCTTCATACTCTTCCTCTTTTGAATCTGTCTGACATAATGAGAATCTTTCTTCTTGTTCTGTATCTGCATCTTCTTTTGCATTTTCTAAATCTGTGATGGATGAAGAATATATGTCATGTAACTTATTCCAAAGTTCTTTGGATGATGAACATTTACCAACCTTTTCTCTTATCGGATTAGTTAGTCCTTCCTAGATGAAATCCATTGCTATTTTTGTATTCTTCTTCAATTCCTTCTTGACTGCAGTCTTTGCCCTTTTTGAACTATCATATCCTGTAACAACTGATAGCCAAATATGATGTCCTCGTTCCTGTAAAAATACTTCTGCCCTTATGCTCCACATCTCATACTTAAAACCATTATGACCATTAAACATTAGGCCTGCCTAGAGACATATTCCGCAACCCAGAAACGCCACATGGTTGTTAGAGCAACCGATTACCAGCTAATCGTCGGACAATTGTGTAAACTAGGACTAGACAATATCCTCGGATGATGTGCCCTAGATCATGAAAGACAGTATATACACTAGGAATGCCACAGTGGAGTTGCAGGAGGCCATGAGTGCTAAAGAGAGAAATGTAGTTAACATTTTTATAGTTTATCAAGTTTAATTTAGGCATTCTTAAGGCCCCTTGTGTTGCGAAATATAGCTTGAGTAGAAGCTTCTTGCACAAGTTAGGTGTGAACGTGTGAGAAGTAGTTCAAGACAACTTCTAGTGACCACTTAGTAAAAGTGAGAAAAAATACCATCTTCTAATTTAATTTAAATAAATAAAAGTAAAGGTCAAGTTTCTGATGTTCTTCTAGTAGAAATCTAAATGAAACATTTTAGAGATTCTAGCATATTAGTGAATTAGATTTGATCTAATCTTAGTCATACACCTCATTGTTGAGATAAATTGGTTGCTAGGATTAAGGAGATTAGTTTCTAAGATTGGGAAAATTAGTTGATAGGATTGAGGAGATTATGTATCTCTCTCAAATATTAAATAGAATAAGATGGCAAAGGTTGAACATACATTTTGTATGCCAAGAAGACTCAAGAATTCAGAGAGAGATCGGTTGAGTAGATTCGGAGCACAAGAAAGGAGTTGAGATCGAGAAGCAGACCTAAGTACAGTTTGTACAGTGTTGTACAACATTTTAGGTAGGTAGTTTCTTAGTTATTCAACAGGTAGATTTATCTCATTAAGTGCAGATCTTATTTTTTTGTGTATATCATATAGCTTTTATTTTGACAGCTTGTGAAGGTTTCCCTGTAAGCTCGGAATTTAAATGAAAAGTTGATTTGAGGGTGTAATTATTGGTGTATCATGTTGTAATGTCCCCCACCTCTTGATAAAGAGGGATTGGAGAGACGTAGTGGTCTAGATTTCCCCACTAGACTATAGTCTCAGGTGAAGTGGGGACAAAGTCAACCAGAAGTCGTAACATTCTAAAGTTAAGTTGACTTTGTGGAAAAAGGGTAACTCAACGAAGAAATAGAAAGGATGAGTTAGGTTAAGGGTTAACCCTAAGGGTAAACTAACTCAATGGAGGAATAGATGAAGATATAAAAGAAAGGATAGGGCACACTCATCATTCACCTTGGATTATTACTATTTTGCATTGGAGCTCTTAAGCACAATCGATTTTGAGGGTTTTGAGTCTAAAACCCTAGAGATCAACTCACTGGTGAAAGATCCCACCTTCCTTGATCCAGGCTTGGTCTCGGAGGTGAAATAATCCCCCCACACCATTCTACAATGTTGCGGGTTGGTTCTATTGGCATTCATCAAGTCAAGGCGTGACTTAGGGGGGTTTCCAGCTAGGGGGCACACCATCTTGGAGGTTTTGGTTCAATTTGGAGGAAGCAGGAGGACGTTGGGAAATCTAGCAACTGGGTTCTCTTCGGAGGATACTTGACATCATTATTTGTTCATTTCAGAAGGGTTTGTCCATGCATTTTATTTCTGTGAGCTTGGCATGTATTGAGGAGGAAGAGGACATTCTGCAGAAAGGATTTTTCAGTGTTTTGTGGATCAAATATTCATGGATCGGTTTGAGACTTCAGCAGCATGGTAGCAGTGGCCCGATCTATGATCTAGTAGAGTTCGGAAGAATTTGAAGGTGTTTAGAGGGGAAAACGTACCCTATTGATTTTATCAAACCAGGAGGGGTGCAACCCTGTTTAGGGTTTGGCCATTTGGAGGTGCAATTCCACTCAGATCATCCAGAGATTGCTTCCAGGGGTTCCTAGCGGACCGATCTACATTCTGAGGGAGTTTGGAAGGGTTTGGAAACCAGGCAAAGGGAGGTTGAAATATTGAGGGGTTATCATCATCCAGGGCAGGTTGAAACACTTCCAGTTGGGAGGTTCATCAGTGTATTCATATGGGTCTTCCATCTCCAGTCCGATATACTTGTTGGTGGCCTTTGGAGGTCCAAGTCTATTCTCTCACATACTTTGGGAGGCATTCATATTGTATTGCTACTCTTCTTGTATTGGCTAAAAGCCCATTTGTTGTTATTGGGGCTTACTCCCAGATCTGTTATTCTCGTATATACATGACTTTTCTACTATCTAAATAAAGGTCAGATCTGATGTCTTGATTCATATTGGTGTTCTACGTCTTATATGATTTTTTGTTGCATTTCTATTGATCTATCACATTGAGTAATCCATGCACATCCTTCGGATATACCTGTAAACACATAAACAACATAACAACAGTAAACAAATAGTGTTTGGAGCAAAAAAATCGGCTCGGGAACATTACAGTGGTATCAAAGCTTTTTATCCTCCCAGCCTATGGAGGAGAGTGCATGCAGAGGTTCAGTTGTATTTACATGGGCAGACGCAGGAAACAGACAGGTGAAGGAGAGGCTGAAATGGAAGGATCAGGTGAGGACAGCGAACCACAGTTTCTGGTAGGGTTCGCTAAAGAGTTACAACACTCCATAAACTTATCACAAAGCACCTTGGTGCATCATATACAGGAGAATCAAGAAACAGTGTGTATGGGATAGGTAGAGATGATAAAATCTCTCAGGAAGGTAAGCGAGAGTCAGGAGAGGGTATCCCAACTCCTGATGCAGATGACCCGTGGAGGGAAGGGTACGGAAGAATATGCTAACAGAGAGGTGAGTGGATCTCATGGAGGGACTAGACAATAGCAGGAGCACAGCCCCCACTATCACACTGAGGGACGGAGCTATGGAGGAGGTGCACCACTAGGGCACACATACAGCAGGGCCACTCCTAGACCATATCTACCTACATTCTTGGATACTCACCCACAACATAACTATGAGGATGAGGTGGAGGATAACTTTATGCAGTATGCTAGCGAGTATCATGCCCTAAGTGCGGGGTTTCATAGACAGGTCACATTGGATCAATATTGCAGGATCAAATTTCGGGGCAGACCGAAACAGTATCAGAGGCCCAACTACGAAATGGAGCGTAGGGCAGACAAAATAGAGATCCCTTACTTTGATGGGTCAGCCAAAGTGACAGCACAGAAGTGGGTACATAAGTTGGATACTTACTTACATCTCAACCCCATGAGAGAGATGGATGCCATAAAATTCGCTACCATATACTTAGATGGCAAGGCTCATGACTGGTGGTATCACGAGTTGAATACCTTGGGTCACAACCAGATTACATCTTACACAGATTTCACACAGAGGCTTATTGACAGATTTGATCAGGGGGATCCAGAGATACCTTTTAGGGAGCTCACACATCTCAAACAAACAGGATCATCAGAAGCTTATATAGAGGAATTTCGGAGGCTAGCAATAATGGTGCAGGATGTGTCTCAAGCGAGACTTATGATGTTTTTCATAGAAGAGTTGATGGAACCCTTGAGAGGTTGGGTCAAGGCCTTCAAGCCTACAAACTTACATGATGCCATCTAGAAGACCAAAGACTTAGGCTCGATAGCTAAGACAAGGTTCGCCCCTAGACCTCCCAATCAAGGGGGTAGAGACCAAAGACCTCCCAATAACCCAGGAGGACGTGACCCAAGAGGGTTTGACCGAGGCAGGGGCAGGATGGACGAGCCCACTAGGAGGGAACTAAGGAGGAAACAAGTATGCTTCACCTGCAAGGAACCATGGGACCCAACACACAAGTGCATGGGTAAGGGTAAAGCCCACTATATTGAGGTGATATCAGACGATGAGGATGAGGATTTTGGTCATATATAGAACATGGAGGCCGAAACCCCAAGATAGATGGAAGAAGAGGATGCTTGTCACGACCTCACAACGGGTGAAAAGGTAACTATTGCATCCATCAGTGGGGTACCAAAATTTAACACCTTCAGGATGAGAGATGTGTTACAGGGGAAAAAGGTGTCGGTTCTCATTGATGAAGGTGCCTCACATAAATTCATTGATTCAGCATTGCTGCAAAGAAGGCACATACCGACAGTAGAATTTGATGGGTTTCATGTGGAAGTAGCAGGTGGACATACCATGCCTTGTGATAAGTACATTCCGGGGATGAAACTCACTTTGGGCAAACATGAGTTGGCACAAGGCTTCTATGTGATGGATCTTCCAGACACCAACATCATCCTAGGGGTACAGTGGCTTAGCACATTAGGGCCAATCACCACAAACTACAAAACCATGGAAATGTCTTTCACAGAAGAAACATGGAAGAAGGTGGTTCTCAGAGGTATGATGGGAAACACACCAAGGGTAGTAACAACAAAGCGCATGGAGGCCATCTTTCGAAGAGAAGACATCGTTTATGCAGCAAAATGCAGAATTTCAGTCAGATTGGACAAAAAGGGGAAAGCACACTACGCACCAGAGATTAAGAGGATCATGCATAGGCACAACAAGGTCTTTGAGCCTATACCACCAGGGGCACCACCAAATAGAGGATTTGAATACATTATGGAGTTAGAGGAGGGTGCAAAACCTATCATCACCACTCCTTACAGGCACCCCAAGAAGTATAAGGACGAGATTGAAAAGGCAATCAAGGAATTACTAGACATGGGTCACATCAGGCCCAACTCCAGTCCCTTTGCGTATTCAATAGTGCTAGTGAAGAAGAAAAATGGAACAATGTGCATGTGTATTGATTACAGGGCCCTCAACAAGAAGACCATAAAAAACAGGTACCCCATCCCACGAATTGATGAGCTATTGGATTAGCTCCAGTGAGCAGTATACTTTACGGAGATTGACTTGCGCTCTGGCTACCACCAGATTAAAATGAGGGAGAAATACATTCCCAAGACTACCTTTCGATGTCATTATGGGCATTATGAGTTTCTAGTCATGCCTTTTGGGCTGACTAATGCACCAACCACCTTCCAATCGTGCATGAATCATTTGTTCAACAAGAAGCTAAGGAAAAACTTGTTAGTTTTCTTTGATAACTTGTTGATTTACAGTAAGACGTGGGAGGAGCACCTGCAGCACATGGAATAGATTATGAACATCATGGAGGAGCAATCATTATATGCAAAGGAGTGACYGAAGTTCTTTACCTAGGACACATTATCGGAGTAAAGGGAGTATAGGTGCATCAGGAAAAGATACAAGCCATCATCGACTGGCCCACACCAAAGACACTCACTGATTTGAAAGGGTTTTGGGGCATTTGTTGCTACTATAGGAGGTTCGTCAAAGGTTTTTCTCAACTTTTTGCACCTTTGACTGATTTGACAAATAAAGGAGCCTTCACATGGAACCCAGAAGCACAGTCCACCTTTGAAAAAATGAAGAAGGTAATGTGTACTTGTCTGGTATTTTCACTTCTAGATTTCACACAACCTTTTACAGTAGAATGTGACGCTTCAGGGGTGGGCATTGGAGCCGAACTGATGCAAAATAGGCATCCAATTGTCCATGAAAGATGAAAGTTGAGGGGGCCTGAACTCCTCTACACCATCTATGACAAAGAAATGCTAGCCATCATGCATGTTGTTAGCACAAGATTGGTTAAGGTGCAAAGTGTCAATAAAAAGCATTGAAAACACTCTCACAAAGTTCAAGCATCAAAATCACTCACATATTTGGGCTACCCAATCGCACACAAACACACAGGCAGGTGCTACCTAAATTCGCTACCTAAATTCTGGCAGAAAACGAATTGTGCAAAGTTATTTTACCAGTTTTGAGTCACTAACTTAAAACTTGGATTGTGAACAATTGAGAAGGTATTTTTGAAAACTGGAGGAGGTTTTTGTTCATAACATTCCAAATAACCAAAACCTCTCTCAATTTTTCAAAATGTGTTACGGTTTGAGAGATATTAGACATAGAAGTGGTGTTACCGAATCTGCACAGCAATGCTACCTAATTTTCTGTAGCGATCACGGTTTTGATATTCTCCTTGTTGGGAGGTTGCCACCTATCAAGGAGGATTCGAATGGCTTCTCAAGGATCATTTAGATGTCAAGGGACACATGCACCTAATATTTAGCTCTAGCAAAGAACTCATGCAATGAGGTGGAGACATTTTATTAATGACTTCCAACAAATTCCTGAAAATTAGCAGTTTGTTGGATTTTTGTCTCTTTGATTGTTGTCACCTATCTCCAAGGTTTAGAATCCAATGGAGGAGATGGGATTCAACCTCCTAAGGTTATGAGGATGATATTTTCTATTTAAGGAAAGATCTCTTGGAGAGGGGACTAATGAGCCAAGGGAGAGACCCGAGAGGTCTGGGTAAAATTTCAAGATCCGTGAGGGAGCTAGAAAGGCATGAAAATTCTCTGATTTCAAGTTGCAGACATGTGATGCTTTTTTATGTAAAAGAGCTCAATTGACAATGAAGTTATGTTTCAGTTTTTTTTATCTTTTCTATGTAAATCATTTTCCCATCTTTCATCTTCTTGGATATGTGTTGCTGCTATAGGTTATATGTTTGCAATTTCTGTGCTGAGAGGGTTATTGTATAGGATATGCTCTAGCCCTTGCCACATGCTTATCTGAGTTTTAATTCAACTTTAGAAAGGTTTTCTGAAAACTGAGTTTTTTCCTCTTGTTGTCATATTTATTGAAGATCAGGATGCTCTTTGATCATTTTCAGTTTTATTTTCTTATTCTTCATTCCATCTTTTTATAAGCATTATAAATGATCCCAACTTTGTTGACCTGATTTGTTGCACATAGAATGTTAGTTCATGATTACAGTTTCTTTTTATGGACTCCATGCCCAATGGTTTCATTGCTTTCTTGATTAATTTAACCACTCTCATAATTTCCTGAAACCCATCTTATCCAAATTAAACCCTTATCATTTCAATATGTGTTGGGCTTGTACTTGAAGCAGTACAAGTGCAACTTCCAGCGCTAACACATGCATTGGCTAAATTCAGACAATATTTAGTGGGAGCAAAGTTCAGGGTAAGAACGGATCAAAACAACCTCAAGTACTTATTGGACCAAAAGGATTTGAATGAAAGACAACATAAATGGGTAAGCAAGATGCAGGCCTATGACTTCAACATAGAATTTGTAAAAGGTAAGAATAACATGGTAGCATATGCTTTGTTTAGAAGGCCTTCAGTTTATGCCATGATTGACATTTTAGTCGATTGGAAGGCACACCTTTTGATGGAGTACTTGAAGAACAAATTTGCTTGTGAAATAATGGATGGACAGGTGGAGGATGACAATTTCAGGGTTAGGGATGACATCATTTACTACAAGGGCCGAATCTTCTTGGTCCCCGAGTCAGCCTTCAAGACCAAAGTAATATAGGAATGCCACGATTCACCAGTAGCATGGCACCAGGGGACCGTTAAGACATACAGACAGGTACGTGAGAGGTTTGCTTGAAAGGGTCTAAAAGAAGATGTGATGAATCACATCAAGGAGTGCAGCATTTGCCAGACCAACAAAGATAAGCATACTCACCCAGCAGGACTACTACAACCACTTCCCATCCCGGAGCAAAAGTGGGAAAGCATATCCATGGATTTTATCACAGGGTTGCCCAAGGCACAAGGCAGAGACTGCATATTCGTAGTAGTGGACAAGTTGACGAAGTTTGCACACTTTTTCTCCATCACCACAAATTTCAATGCAACACAGGGAGAAGATATTTTCTTCAGGGAAGTTTTCAGGTTGCATGGGTTGCCCAAAACCATAGTGAGTGATCGAGATAGCAGGTTCATGAGTACCTTTTGGCAGGAGCTCTTCAAATTGGTTGGTACGGCCTTGACTCCTAGTACCAGTGATCAACCACAGACGGATGGTCATACAAAGATAGTCAACAAATGGGTTGAAAGCTACCTCAGAAACTATGTAGTAGGGCAGCAAAAAGCATGGGTCGAATGGCTTCACTTAGGGGAATACTGTTACAACACCACCCACCATATGTCCAACAGTATGAATCCATTCAGGGCCTTATACAGTTATGAACCTCTCTCCTTTGTAGAGGTTTCTTTCAGTGACAACAGGGCTCCCATGGTTCAGGATTGGATTCAGCAGAGTCAAGACATTCTTAGGGAACTAAATGATCACCTACAGAGGGCACAAAATCAACAGAAGGTACAGGCAGACAGACATAGGGTTGAGCGCACCTTTGAGGTAGGGGACTTGATTTATCTGAGGCTCCAGTCGTATCGTCAAGCATCAATTAAGAGAAGTGGTGTAGAAAAGCTTCAGCCCCGTTTCTTTGGCCCATACAGAGTCAGCAGGAAGGTAGGGGTTGTAGCCTACGAGTTGGATCTACCCTAGAACAGTAAAATACATAATGTCTTTCATGTTTCGTGCTTGAAAAGGGCCATCGACAAGCACATCACTCCCATCAAGGAATTGTCACCCATTGATGAAGAAGGGAAGTTGGTATTGATACTTGAGAAGGTACTGGAAGTTAGGGGAAGAAAGATAAGGAAAAGGAGCATCTGAGAATATCTGGTTAAGTGGAAGAACCTACCTGTGGAGGACGCCACGTGGGAAGGAGAACAGTTGATTCATGAGACAGGTTCGGAATTGCTTGTGGGCAAACAATTTCTAGCGGGGGAGACTGTAATGTACCTCACCTCTTGATAAAGAGGGATTGGAGAGACATAGTGGTCTAGCTTTCCCCACTAGACTATAGTCTCAGGTGAATTGGGGACAAATTCAACCAGAAGTCATAACATTCTAAAGTTAAGTTGACTTTGTGGAAAAAGGGTAACTCAACGAAGAAATAGAAAGAATGAGTTAGGTTAAGGGTTAACCCTAAGGGTAAACTAACTCAATGGAGGAATAGATGAAGCTATAAAAGAAAGGGTAGAGCACACTCATCATTCACCTTGGATTATTACTATTTTGCATTGGAGCTCTTGAGCACAATCGATTTTGAGGGTTTTGAGTCTAAAACCCTAGAGATCAACTCGATGGTGAAATATCCCACCTTCCTTGATCTAGGCTTGGTCCCGGAGGTGAAATACTCCTCCCACGCCAGTCTACAGTGTTGCAGGTTGGTTCTATTGGCATTCATCAGGTGAAGGCGTGACCTAGGGGGGTTTCCAGCTAGGGGGCGCACCATCTTGGAGGTTTTGGTTCGATTTGGAGGAAGCAGGAGACCGTTGGGAAATCTAGCACCTGGGTTCTCTTCAGAGGATCCTTGACATCATTCTTGGTCTATTTCAAAAGGGTTTATGCTTGCAGTTTATTTATGTGAGCTTGGCATGTATTGAGGAGGAAGAGGACGTTCTGCAGAAAGGATTTTTTAGTGTTGGGTGGATGAAATCTTCATGGATCAGTTTGAAACTTCAGCAGCATGGTAGCACTGACTCGATCTATGATCTGGTAGAGTTTGGTAGCATTTAAAGGTGTCTAGAGGGGAAAACGTACCGTATTGACTTTATCAAACCAGGAGGGGCGCAACGTTGTTTAGGATTTGGCCATTTGGAGGTGCAGTTCCACTCAGATCAGCCCGAGATTTCTTCCAGGAGTTCCTAGTGGCCCGATCTACATTCTAAGGGAGTTTGGAAGGGTTTGGAGACCAGGAAAGGGGAGGCTGAAATATTGAGGGGTTATCAGCATCCAGGGCAGGTCGAAACACATCCAGTTGGGAGGTTTGTTAGTGTATTCATTCGGGTCTTCCATCTCCAGTCCAATCTACTTGTTGGTGGCCTTTGGAGGTCCAAGTCTCTTCTCTCACAGCCTTTGGGAGGCATTCGTATTGTATTGCTATTCTTATTGTATTGGCTAAAAGCCCATTTGTTGTTATTGGGGCTTACTCCTAGATATGCTATTCTCGTATATACGAAACTTTTCTACTATCTAAATAAAGGTCAGATCTGATGTCTTGATTCATATTGGTATTCTACGTCTTATATGATTGTTTGTTGCATTTCTATTGATCTATCAAATTGAGTAATCCATGCACATCCTTCGGATATACCTGTAAACACATAAACAACATAACAACAGTAAACAATTAGTGTTCTGAGAAAAAAAATTGGCGCAAGAATATTACACATGTTTATGCTTCTGTTGTTCATTTCAGCGATATGTGTGATTCTTGCATATTCAAAAATATTCATTTATGTAATTAAATAAGTTCAGATTTAATTTATTTAATTAAGAGGAACATGGGACATCAGTCACCCAAGGCTTGAAAATTTACACCTTGGTCTCTCCACACCTCTCCGAGGAAAGTTAATATTTACTATCCTCTTCTAATGTATTAACTGTTAAACTGGGTATCTCTAGCATCTTCTAGCATATCACTATCTCTTTCCTTAAGCAATGAACTTCATTATCATCTCCTTCATTTCAAAATCATAGATTTTACACCGAAAGGGAATAATCTTGTTCAAACTAGGAAAGAATCAAGTCATAAGAGATATGTATGACTCTATTCTATCAGTGAAAAATAATATTTTGAAATTTAGATATGGTTTTCTAATAATTGTTCTCATGTCGTTTCACTATTGCTCTTCAAATTTTGATTCATTCCAAGGGCATATTTCAGGGTTAGTATTTCATACTTTGTAAAACATATGTGCTAGTAGCTATACCTCTACATCAGGAATGACAAAACTTACATACAATACTACATGAATAGTAACATATATACAATATATTACCAATCCATAGATACTTATTGATGGCATTCAATGAGCACTAAAGAGAGAAATATAGTTAACATCTTTTTTAGTTTATCCACTTTAAATTAGGAATTCTTGAGGCCCCTTGGACTCTCCATACATTTCTAAGGAAAGTTAATAGCAGCATCTTTTTCTAATGTATTACTTGTTAAACTGGGTTTCTCTAGCATCTCACTGGCTCTTTTCTTAAGAAGTAGAACTTCCATATCTTCTCCTTCATTTCAATATCATAGGTTTTACACGTAAAGGGACTAGTATGGTTCAAATAGGCAAGAATCAGTCATGAGAGATATGTATGATTCTTCTCTATCATTGGAAAATAATAATTTGAAATTTAACTATGGTTTTTGTGCAGATATTTATCTCTAAAAACTTTCAATATATCCATTTTGGTGTGCACAAATCATCAATTGGAATGAACTTGCAAGCTTTGATACCATTGAAATATGGGAGTAGATGAGGAATGTAGTTTATGTAAGATTAATGATAAGATTGAAAATGCCATGACATCCACCAAGAGTAGATTTCCAAGGTAACTATAACAAACAAAATTCCACTAAGAGTAAAGTTAAATAAAATTCCATAAGTGGATTTGGCAATATGGCAAAGATGAAGATATGTTGAGACCACTCACCTAATGTTTAAGACAAATAATCTGCAGACAGATTATCAGTTGTAGATTCCCAAAGCTGGTTATGGGAATATTTTCTTGGATTTTTAATTTTGTATATATTTGTTAATGCTTTAGCACTTTAGAAAAGCAGTAGCAAACAAGCAAAAGCTTGTCAACGAATCAGCAGATTCTGGATTCAAAACATTTACACTAAATCACATTATTAGTCTGTGTAGCACGTAATATTTTAGCTAAAGAAACTTACAGTATGCAGTTATTTTTCTTTAATTTTTTCCCATAGATTCCAAATGTAATTTAGCACTTCAAAAAATCAAGGGTTGGCTGTCAAGCGCAGGCTTCAAAAGTTGGTGTGACAGATGTTGCTTCCATTCTCTGTGGTAATGATGAAATGGTTGAGCAAGTTTTTTGGAGATGTCAATCTACCATAATGTTTTGGCTTGGTTTCAGGATGAATTTCACTTCCTTTTCACTTTCCCTCTCTCATGGAAATTCCCTCTTCTAGGATACACTTTGATGATTGGGAACAACTAAAAATCCTTGTGGCACAGAGTCTGGATCATTGCAATTGGCTTTCTGTGGAAACATCAGTGTAAAGCTACTTCTCAGAAGGACCCCTCCCATTTTATGGGATTTGAGGACCTTTAAAAGGGAGTCAGCCTTGCTTGTGACAATCACACCCATTGTTTTCCATCAGTTTGTTGAGTCCCTTCCTCTTGGTGTGCAGGTTCATATGATTTCCTTTTTGGCCTTTTTAAAACAGGAATTCTCCTTCACCTATTGATTGTGTGTTATGATTATCTCTATTCCATGATACTTATTTATTCTATGAAGTCCTATAGGCAGCAATTGAAAAAATACATAAATTTAAGCAAGACATGTATGCTTCTAGGCTTATTCTAGTCATCCATCTGCCCTATTTTGTCATACTCCCAACATAAGACACACATAGTTTCTAGTATCCTCGTGTGTTGTTATTATATCTGTTACTTATTTGTTCTATGAAGTCATATATACAGAGCATTTGAAGAAAAAAACATAATTTAAACAAGACATATGTGCTTCTAAGATTATTCTAGTCATCCATCTGCACTATTGTATCATACTCCCGACATAAGACACACAGTTTTTAGGATCCTGAAGATACCATCGAAATATCAAGTCCTCCCACCTCTAATTTACAATTCCAAATTGAAACTGATATTTCATACTTACTTTCCTTTCACTTGATCATATCCAAATAAATGCAATCTATAACAATATATACTGTTCAAGAACATTACTTAAGTTTCCATTGATTATCCCAATCTGAACAAGCCATTTAGAGTATGTTATAGACAAATTTTACAAAAGAGAATAGTCTTGCACCTGCATATTTTTTCAAGGTTCTTTTGTCACATTAAAGAATCTATATATGAAACTCCTGCATGGAATTCATAGGTTGCATGCATTTGTGTGCCCAATCAGTGCTCCACTTGCTCACAAGTGTTGATTTGATTACTCATTTAAGCTAAAGCGGACCCAAACATTGACATATATTGTTGCTACAAAAAAATTAAAAAAAAAAAAAACCTTTAGAAACTTCATTAGAATTCAAAAATTTAGAGTGCAAAATATTTTTTGGTCTTATATCTTAATTTGAAACTGGTCAATTGGGTCTAGCTCATGCAGTTGTGGGATGGAGTTTTATCCTCCCCACACAAGTTCTATTGCTGTTAATGACATGTTAAGCTCATTATGAGCAAAATTGTTGAAATGGCATTGTCCAATGAAGGGAAGTACCTGGAAAAAGAAAATCTTAATTTAAAACAAATAATTATGATACATCATACAGCCAAGCATCCACGGTTATCCATTGCCAATCATCCACGGTTGTTCCTTGCAGACTCGTTTCTGGGTGGCATACCTGCAATTCATCCAGAAGCCAATCATCAACCAGCAACCAATCATCCACGGTTGTTCCTTGCACACTCGTTTCTGGCTGGCATACCTGCCAATCATCCACGGTTGTTCCTTGCACACTCGTTTTTGGCTGGCATACCTGCCAATCATCCACGGTTGTTCTTTACAGACTCGTTTTTGGCTGGCATACCTCTTTTTCAGTTACAACAGAACAAGTGTATTGGTAGTCAGCACTCGTTTCTGGCTGGCATACCTCTTTTTTAGTTACAACAGAATGATTGTATTGGCAGTTAGGATGGGATGAGGAACCCTGATACTCCAATGGCATGCTCAACCCATGTCTATTTAATGGATATGAAAATGTTGCTAACTGGCTTGATCTGTTCTCCATATTGGCTTGCTTAAAATTGTACAAGAATGGTGAAGGAAGAGGAACAGACGCATTTGCAGCACACTTCACATCTCTACAGAGAAAAGTATTTCACATATATAATTAAACTGCACTCCAAACTGGGAACAATTTTAAAAATGTCTTAAAAAACAAATTGTGGGGCATGTAAAACAATCTGAAATAAGAAAGCCCACCTTTGACTGATCCCCAAGGCAGGGCCTTTGTGAACCATGGAAACATGACCATCGGTAGGCAATGCAAATGTCAGTTGTGATTGTTCGGCACATCCAGGAGTTGAAGCAAATCATGTGTTGTTGTGGTACAGCTGCAAGTTTTTAGAACATGGCAGCACTCTACAAGGAAAATTATTTCACATGTAGAATTAAAGCACACTTCATCTGGGAACAATTTTTAAAATGTCTTAAAAAACAAATTGTGGGGCATGTAAAACAATCTGAAATAAGCAAACCCACCCCTGACTGAACCCCGAGGCATGGCCTTCGTGAACCATGGAAACACGACCATGGGTAGGCAACAAAGACGTCGGTTGTGATTGTTCAGCACATTCAGGGGTAGAAGGAAAGCATACATTATTGTGGTAAAGCTGCAAAATTTGAGAAAAAAACAGCATGGTTTTCACTTAAGCAAATTACAAGGTACAAAACATATCATAAATGCTTAAAATTAATCAAAGTCTCTTGACTATCCTTTGTAGACACTCTTCTTTGGATATAAATTATGATAGGTACCATTTCACTTCCTTCTGTAGGTGTCAGGTGGCCCATCCTTAGTGCTTCCTGTACCAGAGATGATATCATTGAAATGTTGTAAGAAACAAAAAGAAAAAAACTTATGGAGTCATGGAAAAAGACATAACCTTAAATTATTTTTTAATAACCCATAATAGTTCTATTTTCCAACAAGGACAATTTAGGAAAACTTCGAGATTGCATCCTGATACACCCCGTAGAAGCCGATGTAGAGACTGTGGATTATATACATTGTATCCACAGAGTTTATCGCTTATGTTAAGGTATTACAAAGTTCATAACTGCTTTTGTAGTTGAAGCTATCATATACAAGGTGGGTGCAATTTATTTAGAGAGCTTATGAAATAATTAGCAACATGCATGTTATTTGCTAAAGTAAAGGTTAATAGGAAATTGTTGTATAAGTACGTAAATCCTTCTTCAAACATTATGTGTGCACAAGTGAACAACAATAAGAACAATCCCACAAGAAGGAAAGTGCAAGAGAGAAACTGTTGCAATTGTATACATGGTACACTTTATATTTAAGAAAATGGTAGATGGAGAATATTTAAAGTATAGGTAGGTGAAACATTATATCATGTCCCCATTTTTGCATTTCCCTGTTCTGCAGTGGAAATGACTTATGTGGTTTCAGTGAAGAAAAAGGGAGTCAAAAGGGGTTACTTAATGTCACTTAGTTAGGAGATGTTATGTATTTAAAGTGACATTAGATTAATAAGCTACTTATCTATTATTAAAAGTAACTTTTAATCCTAAAGTGAAAGAAAAGGGGGATAAGGGTCATATTTGATTTAGTCAAAAAGGGGATAAGGGTTACATTTGATTTGATTAAAAAGGGAAAAATCTAGAAGGCATGGAGAAAGGATGAAAGGAGGGGTAGAGCCTCAATTCGGCATTATGATTTGATCTCTCATTTTGGAAGTGCTCTTGGAGCCATTGTTTCGATAGGGTTTAGCAAAACCCTTCCACCCTAGCTAAACAAGAGGGAAATCCATCTAGGATTTCCATTGGAGCTAGACAGGAAGGAGGATCAATACGAGGTCTTCATTGGAGCTTCAGTTTGGTTTTTTTCAATTTGGAGGTGTATTGGCTTACATAGGAGATCGGTGGAATTTACGAAGGAGACCTTATTTTGATTTCATTGGAGCTTGGAGGGTTTTAGGAAACCATGTCCGGAATCATCTCCACAGGTCGAGCATAGGGTGTCCTACAGGACCCTTGCTAGTTGCCCAACCTCGTCACGCAAGGCCCTGCCAAACGCCCAACCATGTCCCACAAGGCCCTCTGCGATCTGAGTTGCAGAGCTGTTTCGGGTACATATGAACAGATTATTGGAGCAAGTGTTGTTGGAGCAGCTCATCATCGTCTTTAGTAGAGGTTTACAGGGTTATTGCATCATTATGGAAAGGGGAATTGGATATTTGGAGTTAACCTTCTGCAGATTGGAGAAGTGTAATGTCGCCACTTTGGGACATCATTATATTACACAGTGTTACGATGACCTGGGTAGCCAGTTCGAGATTATAGCAAGTACAGGGATTATTGAGAGGCATTTTGGGGTCCGGCTTGCATCACTCATCCCATTTCATCATTATGATCCATTCCGCACAGGTTAGCTTTGGTTCCGTTGCATTACGAC
>JASDQU011401616.1:75953-89037 GCA_032191745.1 Picea mariana | reverse complement strand
TGTTGGAAACCCTTCAAAATCCTAGGGAGTATCTTCAGGAGGCACTTTTAATCAACCCCACGTTGGGGGGCACTCGTATAATAACCCACTAGGAGGAGTATCCAATCATGTTCCTTCCAGAACATCTTACAGACAATCTTATCTGGGCGGCATCCCAAACACCACCTAGAGTTCTCCGGGACCACAGTCTTATCCTCCTCATGGGTCTAATGTGTATCCACCTCCAGGATCTACTCCTTACCATTCTCAAGGGAAAATTTTTTATCCTCCTCATGGGCAAATAAATCACCCAGCCTATAATGTTCAGAACCCACCGGGTTATAAAAATGTTTCTCATTCATCATCGAATCCTTCTTATCCTGGCCAGCAACAACCATATGTAGGAGGACCTACTGGTTACAAATATACACCTAACCCATTTTATGGTCCTACTGGTGTTCCTATGCCACACCAATATCATTCGCAAATTAACTGACAGCTACCTTTCCTTGCGACTCTGGATCTCCCAAGCTTGTCTCGGTTAACTAATGATCCTATTTCTCATTCACCGGTTTGGCCAGTCATTCTAGCTAAACTTCCTTCTGTTATTCTGAAATTTGATGGAAACCCTAGTGGTATATTGAACTACCACATGCTTCTTTTCATGATTTCAATTCCCTTTCCATGTATTTCCTCATGCACTTTCAACTGCCTATTCGCTACGAGACAGGTACTGAACTCTTGACCTCCATTCATCAAACTAACTCCGTGCATATCTCTGACCATATTCATGAGTGGAGGTGACGACGAAGGATGATCAAGGCAGTCATTCTTGACATACTATTGGCGGAATGGTTTACTAAATCACTGTTACCCTCGATCGCTCGCGATGTCGCTATGGGTGGTGCGGTCATAGAGGAACAAGCCATCGCTCAAGCTCGTTATTTAGATTTGGTTTATTCCCAATTTGGTACTTTGTATGATTTTATTTCGAATGTTGCTCGAGCTAATACCGATCCATCTAAACCATCATCCTAATCTCATGTGGATGGTGTTATCGATTCCGTCAAAACTCAATCTTTTTCCCAATCGACCACACTCTCCTCTACCTCCCCCCAAACTCAAATCTCTTAGGTGAATATAGTTCAATCTTCCCCTTCACAACAATCCGGAGGTAAGAAGAAGACAAAGAATAAATCAAAAAATAATAATGAACAACCAAAAAATCAAACACCTGCTACCGAAAAGAAACCACAATGGAAACTGAAATTCCTGTGTATCATTTGTGTTGATGATCACTACACTCAAGATTGTCCACTTCACAATGAAGTGGCCAAAATTTTCCAATGAAAGTCACAACCTGCTATGATTACTCATCCTTTTCCACAGCAGCAATCCATGGTTGCTGAAACTCCCTCTCCTGGGGGTAGTTCTAGCCATCCTAATGATGAGCCCTCGTCGAGTGCACATATTTATATGTTTAATGGAATTAATTTGACCGCTCTCTCTAAAACATACGACAAACCAGGTAACCCTGATAAAGGAAAATATGTTAATGGTACCAGTACTTTACCAGATCCATCATCGTCCTCTGTTAGTCTTCCATCGGTTAATCCTTTGTCTGGACCACTTCAGATTAAGAAACCCACGTTCAACTCTATCTTACGCCCTCCTAAGAGCACTATATGCAAAGCCACCTTTAATCCTAGTTCACGTGCTGCCTAGAACTACAACATTGTTGAAGATTTAGCTCAAGCATCGTGTGCTATGTCTGCGTTAAAAGTTCTAAAGCACTGCTCCAGTCAACGTAGAATGCTCTTGGCCGCTCTTGGCACTGTTGATCCTGAGTCATCCAAACATATCATGTTTAACCTGGAAAATTATGCATCTTGAATCTCCCACCAACTTGCTTTCCAAGTTGATGTTGTTGTTCACAATCAACAAATCCATCGAACTATTTTGGATGAGGGAGTCTCAACTTGTGTCATGTCTTTAGCATGTTGGAAAGGTTGAAAATCACCCACACTTGACAAATCCCCAATGATGTTACGCACCTTCGATGGGTGCAGTTTTCATCCCCATGGGATTTTACAGTCCCTGCCCATCCAATTGGGTGGAAAAACTATTATTGTTGATGTCAAGGTGGTTGATGCTCCCCTGGATTACAACTTGTTACTTGGAAGAAGTTGGTTTTATGCTATGACTGTTGTCGCCTCATCAGTTTTTCGATGTGTCCAATTTCCTCATCAGGGAAAAATTGTCACTGTTGATCAGTTGGATTTCTGCATGACCGATGCTCGCGCTCCTGCCACCAACAATATTCCTTTCTTGGGAGACCATAAGATCAAGTATGAAAGCATTGGTGTTGGCTTACTAAAAGATTCTAGCCTTATGGGTACCTTCCCTACACCACTTCCACTGACTACACATCATATTGCCACCATCGATATGATTTCGACCGCAGCTTCTCAATCTTTGGAATCATCTGACCCTTGGATTGTACCTTGTCCATTGGAATTCGATTCACTAGGTGACACCATGCCACTTAGTCCAGTTGAACCATCATACGTTTTTATCCAATCTGCTTCTCCCTCATCAAATGACCAACATCTATTGGCACCCGACCATTCCTCGATGCAATCATGATTGAATTCCTTGTCGTCGACAATTGATTGCATTTCCCCAATTTTTCCTTTTAATGAATCTATTTCGGAAATGTTTCACATTGACAAGTTACCTTGGGATAATAAATGTCATCGATCCTCTTTTCTTCCCCCTCGTGAAGAGATTCGGGAAGATATGTGCTCTATCTCCCATCCTGGTGTTGATTTTTCATCATCTCCCATGATTTCAACTTTCGATGATTTGGATCCGGTAGTGGACATGGTGATTTATTCGGTAGGATTATTGGAACCTGATCTCCTTACTCCTATTACGACCCTCGACATGTGTTCCTTCCCGAGTGATTATCTTTCATCTAGCAAATATCTCCTAGAGGCCATGACCAAGTTTTGTCCCTTAACATGGTATCCTTCCAGAGCATTATCCTCTTGGAAGCTATGATCAAGAAGCAGTCACGAGCATAGTTTCTCTTCTCTGTGGCAAGCTCATTAAAAAATGAAATAGAAGCCCTGAGCATAGTTCTTTTCCTGTGTCAAACTTGTTAAAAAAATAAAACAGTCACCTCTCTTGAACCTTCTTTTCATCCACCCTTCTCCTTTTTCTCATCTCGTAGAGAAATTGGTGACAACCTCAGAGCCAGTGAATGAATTGAAGCTTGGAGGGAATGTCTCCAGCCTTTGATGATCTTTCTAGAGTTAATCCATTAGCTTTCAAGTTGGGGGCATACCAAGCTTAGTCTTTGTTCTTTCTCGTGCTAGTAAATACATGAGAATGCATCTGGGTAGACTTTTATCTCTTTTTTGGACCTGTATGGATACACGAAAAAGGAACCGCTTGGAGTCTCCTTTAAGCTCTTTTCAGACTCTCTAAACATGAAAAGATTGTTGAGTGATCTTGCTTCCTTTACCACTCATTAAAAGGTTTGAAAGGGCATCTTTCGAGTGATAATTTATCTCTTTTTATGCCTCGCGAGACTAACATTGCGAAAAAGGACAACACTAGATTCATCTTTAAGTTCTTTTCAGACTCTCTAAACAGGAAAAGTTTGCCGAGTGACCTTGTTCTCTTCACACTCGTTAAAGTATTTGAAGAAAACGTCTGTTGAGCGATAGTTTATCTCTTTTTCGGTCTCATTCGACTACTTTACGAAAAAGGAACTAAGAGAGTTCTCTTTTAAGTGTTTTTCCAGACTCTATAATCATGAAAAACCTTCGAGTTTTCTATCTTTGGACTCGTTAAAACAAACATCGACAGGCCCATACGGGACCGAACCCTTACTTCTTCCAGTTTTTTAAACAAAAGAAGAGGAACTTACCGAAGGTGAGTTATATCGAGCATGTGTTACCCTCCTCGAGCTCATTAAATCAAAAAGAGGTACTCATCTATCTGGATGGGGGAAAAATTGAAAGAAGCAAGCCAAGCATTTTTTGAGAACATTACCAAGTAACTTTTAGAGTTTCCCTTGAACATAGCACTTTGTCTTTGTGCACATATTAATCCGTTGAACCTCTGCACTAAACCAATCCTATGATTTTTTCTTACTCCTTTGGGTCACCCAACGAAAGTCACAGTATCCACTGCATCATTGTGTTTTGGTCCATGTCATGTTTCTGTTGTTGTGCCTCAGTGTTCAAGGGAAGTATCCACCTCGAGAGTCAACTATCAAAAATATCTTGTATTAATACCCATGTTAGTCCATGTTCATTTGAACTACCAATTACATCTTTCTATCTGTTTCATGTCATTGATGGGGGATACATCAAGGTCTTCCTTCAACGAGTCTATTCCTATTGACTTCAACACATTATCCAAGAACTAGACTTAGAAACCAATTAGTAGTTTGGGACCTGCATGCCTCAATGGCAGGCCTCCTCACATTCAACAGTGGGTTTACGTCACTGATCTATGATCAGATAATTCCACAGATGTTTGATTTCAGCTCATTCATTTACATTCGTTGGAATGTACTAGAGTACCTTGGGAATCATTGACATCAATGGTGATCTCCCTCGCGCTTGTTAACGGTTTACATCATTGACCAATAATCAAGTGGTTTCTGCCATGTTCGACATCCGGACATCTATTCACATGGTTAGATTCGTACTACATTGGGATCGGTAAGAAGACCCTGGGTTAAGTCATCACTCTTATATGTACTTTGCCCAGGTTACGAAGGAGTTTCTTTTGAACAATGACACATATACTGTTACATAGATCCACTTTGTATTGGTCGTGGCTATGTATTGTCATCTCATAGATCCACTGTGTATTCTTCGTGGCTACGACCAGTTCAGGTCATAGGAGTATAGATCCACATTGTATCCTTGGTGGCTATACCTTTTATCAATAAAATTATGGATCCGCAGTGTATTTTATGGCAGCCATATCTTGCAAGTCTTTATCACCCAAGCATAGGTATGCCTGCCTTGGGTTTGAAACATGTCATAATATTTGTTGTATGTTTGTGTGCAACTTCTATCAATTTCTCTCCATCTATACCCTTGCTTGAAAGTTTGCAAAGCATTTCAGTTATCAGATCTCGTCTTCTAACTTCATACTTTGGGGGGCAATCTATTATACATCAAAATTACTCACTTCGATAGTGTCACAAGTGTCATCATTACAAGTGTCGCAAGTGTCGCAAATGTCAGAAAAAGCATATTGCCATAATTCCTATGTCATGCTTATAATGACATTGGAAGGAAACTTGAAACCCCTAAAACATTTGATTTAGAAGAAGAGGAATGGGTTAACAGGTTTATGAACCTCTTTCCATTTGAAAGAACCACTAAAATTGAGTTTTAGAGGAGAACGCTCCCCTATACCACTGTTAGGAGTGTTGGCGCTCCCCTATACACTCTTAGGGAGCGTTATAATGCTTTGTCTACCCTTTTTGAGGAGTGTTGCTACTGTTAGGAGTGATGGCACCCCTATGCATTGTTAAGGAGCGTTATAGCGCTCTGATGCCGCTTTTGGGGGAGCGCTACCTATTCTGGGAAAAAATTGGTTTGTTGAGAAGAATGAGGAAAAGATCTCTTCAATATCTGAAGGCAGTTGGATTCGAATCCTTGGTCAAGACATGATATTAGGGAGGATCCATAATTGAAGGAGGAAAATCCTCAACTTACACCAAGGATATCTCAAGTGGTTGGGCCTCTCTAAACCTATATAAGCAGGCCCTCTCATGGTGAAAAGGGGGAATGATTAGAGGCATGAAACCTATGATCTCATAGGAAACACATAGTGAAGTGGAGGAGAATAATCAGTGAAGTTATTGTCATTCTAATCGTGGGTCTTTTTGAGTAAGGGTTAGACAAGGAGGACTTGATGAAGCTGTTGTACTCGCATCTATGGTTGTAAGTTTCCTTCGTTGTTGTTCTCATCAAAATAATATGCTTGGCCTATTTCTTTCTAGTTTGTGCTTAATCTCACATGAAATTGTCTCTAATAGATAGATCTGTTTCAAACTGATCTCAGTAGAGTAGGAAGTTTTTTGTACTTTTGTTTGTCTACAGGGCTTATCGAGGAGTGAAAGATTGGAGCTCAACTCGGACTGTGCAGGGACAAACATTGGTAAATGGTACTTCTTTTCTCCTTCCTCTTCATACATTAGTTTATTTAGATCTAAAAGGAATTCAATGTCCATGATAAGCATCTTTTGTCTTAAGAGTTAAGAGTCTAGCTCTCAAGAGGAGATCTACCTGTCTGTAGGGAGATTTTCCTTCAACACACAGCCTACACGAGCAATCCCAGAGGTCCAAATTACTTGGTTCTGGGAAGCAAGGGTTGAGTAATAAGAATATGCCCTGGACGACTGGAAGTTCTAGTCCTCGTGCCCAAAGATGTTCACTATATCTCCACATAACTGTTGTTGAGTTGATGCCATAGGTTTATGAGAATGTTGGTTTTCTCTAGACGATGGTTCAAATGAACAGTCGGAGCCGATAATGTAACTCTCCGCAAAATCTTGGTTAAATTCTTATGAAGAGGAAAGCTCCATGATCCTTTCATCGGTTAATGACAATCTATATGGGTGGTGCATGATGAAGTGTTAGCAGTAAATCTTACTTATTGCATATTTAGAAGTGCAGAGGTGGCAGGTATGACGAAGAGAAATTAAGGATTGAAGGTTTCGTGAACGTGCCAATCCAACGACGTGCGAACAACATTTCATGATTTTGAAATCAACACTCGGAAGGGATAATATAACCCCCCGCAAATGTTGGTTCAATGTGTATTAATAGGATATCTCCTCGATCCTTTCGCCCATCAATGAAAATCTATACAGTTCCTGCACGATGAGTTGTTAAAATTAAATGTCAGTAATTTCATATTTAGAAACAAGATATATATATATATATACATACATATATTAAAACAATTTTTTTTATTATAGACAAGTGTGAAGGTCACAGAGATGGGGGAGAGCAAGGAATGAATGGAAAGGTTTGAAAAGTGGTCAGACATGATTCAAAATAAGGTTATAGGGGATACTCAGGAGAGGCAAGTGCTCCACGGTCAAATTTTATGTATCGTAATTTTTTACTGCAAAATGTGTAAAACAGAAGACAACATGATGGGGAAGTTCAACAGTCAATTTGTATATTTGCGGAATTCTGGGAAAGGAGCTAAGTATGATGGCGGGAAACGGTCGATCAAACTCATTTTCAGAATTGAAGATTGAAGATTTCGTGAACGGACCAACCTGACAATGCACAACTTACATTCCATGATGTTTGAAATTAACACTCGGAAGGGATAATATAACCATCCAAAAATTTTGGTTTTATGCGTATTAATGGGAGATTTCCTCAAATCTTGGTGTAGAATTAACGCTTGCTAATTGCATACCTAGAAATAAGATCTTATATATAATTGTTAATTGCTAATTGAAAAAGGGAGTGGGCACATGAAACAACTATTAGGAATTGGATATTTCTTGAACCCGACGATCTGCAGAAGAAATTCGAAGAAATGGCAAAGTATGGAAAGCGGACGAGCGCACTTCAAAATGGGGTGACAATAGTTCCACAGGAGACGTGAGGACCCAACGGTCAAATTGTATGTCTCGAAAGTTTTCAGTGCAAAATGTACTATATATATATGTAAGCATTTTTTTTATTATAGGCATGTGCCAAGGTCGGGGAGACGAGGGAGAGAAAGGAACGAATGGCAAGGTCTGAAAAATGGTCAGATGAGATTTAAAATAGGGTTACATGGGATAATCAGGAGAGGCGAGTGTCCCACTGTCAAATTTTATGTATCAAAATTTTTGACTGCAAAACGTGTAAAACAGAAGAGAGCATGATGGGGAAATTCAGTGGTCGGTTTGTATATTTGTGGAATTCCAGGAAAGTGGCTAAGTATGGAATAGGGAAATAGTCGGTCGGACTCATTTTTGGAATTGAGGATTGAATATTTCTTGAACAGACCAACCCGACGATGCACAAATGACTTTCCATGATGTTTGAAATTAACAATCGGAATAGATAATATAACCATCCCAAAATTTTGGTTTTATGTGTATTAATGGGAGATTTCCTCAAATATTGGTTTAGCATTAACACTTGCTAATTGCATACTTAGAAATAAGATCTTATATATAATTGCTAATTTCTAATTTCGAAAGGGCGCGGGTACAGGAAACAATGATTAGGAATTGGATATTTCTTGAACCCACCAAACCGACGATCTGTGAAAGAAACTTGAAGAAATGGAGAAGTATGGAAAGCAGACAAAGGATCTTCAAAATGGGGTGACAATAGTTCCACAGAAGACGTGAGGACCCGACGGTTAAATTGTATGTCTCGGAAGTTTTCATTCCAAAATGTGTACCACGGAAGAGGGCATGGTAGGTAGACTGTAATACGGAAGATGGTATGATCTAAGTCTGGTTGTAAATTTGTATATCGCAGAAGTCATGGTACTGTTCGTAGGTCCTGGAACAATAGAAGTCCAATCTAGAGCCCGCCTATCAGGAATCCACAGTCAGAGAAGTGACTGGGTATGGAATGGGGAAGTGGTCGGTCGGTGTCACGATATAAGAGCACGAGTGGAAACGTGAACCTGCAAGTCTGGCTACCCATGTAGCCAGACATTTTTGAAAAAACAAATAAGTGACGAGAAAGATAAATTTCAAGGAAAAAAGAAACAGATATTTGGCTAACCATAGAAGACAGAAAAGAAGGGCTAATATATTCACATATGTAACAGATATCCCATTTCTTGACAAGATATATACTTGGAAAGAAGTGTGAAGGTGCGGGCACATAAAACAACGACTAGGAATATGATTCGTGAGTTTACTTGGTTCTTGGTTGTATGCTTCGTCTGTCAATTTGTATATCGAGGAAATCCGAGTGTTGTTTGTAGGAAACGAAACAATAGAATTGCATTTTTTAGCCAGCCAACCTGCAAGTCTGCCTGTCAATTTGTATAGTGTGGAAATCTGGGTGTTGTTTGCAGGACACAGAACTATAGAGAACATGCTTTTCCCTTTAATATAAAATCTATGATGCAAATGTAGTATGTGGCTCATTTTATCACTTTTCCATCTGTAAACAATCACAATCTTGAGCTCTCCAGCCTTGGAGTCTGTCTGTCAATTTGTATATCGCGGAACTTCAAATGTTGTTTGGAGGTCGCGGAACAATAGAAGTGCAATGTTGAGATAACCAACGCACAAGTCCGTCTGCCAATTTGTATATCGTGAAACTCTGGGTGCTACTTGTAGGACACAAAATAATAAAGGCCCAATTTAGAAAAAGGGGAAGCGCTCGGTCGAAACACATGAATATGCCAACCCGCGCAACAAGGCATTTTCAAGAAAAAAACAATTAAGTAACTAGAAAGAGAAACTATAGGGGATAAAAGAGTGGGAAAATAGAAAGGAGGAGGGAAATTTTCATAAGAACGAATTGGTTTCAAACAAGCCCCATTGTTGCAAAACCATAATTTTCTAGTAATTGTCAGCAAATGCTTTGTTGAAGATTAGATTTTGATTGCAACTTGTGGGTGTAAGTGCGTTCTTGATACATTCTTCCATGATTGTAACATATTAACTTAAGTATTAAACTTATTTCATTATGGGTTGTTTGCATTGAAGCTTAATAATTGCATGTCTAGAAACAAGAATGACGTTTTTGTTGCAACATTGTGATTTGGTATTTCTATGTTCTATCTACATTGAAAATAAAATTGAACATTGGTTTGAAACTGTGTGTAATCCATTTTTTGTTTGCATAAAATCCTGGTGGATCGATACAGTACATTGTCATATAATTGTTAGATGCTCCATCTTAGAAAAAATTACCTAAGCAAATACAATATCAAAAAACTACAAGACTACCAAACCATGCTAATGAGAAGAGGCATTAAATCCATAAAAGAAGCAACAACAAAGACTCCAAGGAAACAAAATTTAATAGAAAATTCATTTAAAAAAAAAAACACCGAGTACTGTACATCTATCCTTAGAAATTGGACCTAGTTCTTTGGGCCAAAACATTGAACGTATCTGCCACAAACATAGAAACAGGATTCACAACATGCAGGAGCCATCGAGATGGTCTTCAACATGCATACAAAACTGATTACCATGCCTTTTTTTTAGGAAATCCTTGTAGTTTTCTCCTTGATGGATCATCCTGTGGTAAAATTGATAGTTCTCAGAAGCTTCCCGTGAGGAAGAAGATGAAAAATGTTGCAAGGAAAATGGAATATCCCTTAACTGAAAGTTAGGATACACCAAGAAACCGCCTCTCCATAGTAAAAAAACTTCAGGGACACAGCTTGCAAGTGAAATTTCAAAGGCCCAAATTAGTCCATTCTGGGTGGAAGGAGACAACTAGTAGAAATATTCCTTGCACCAGTGGGAGTTCTGGTCTTCATTTTCTAATATGTTAATTGTATATCTAGAGAATAGGATAGTAGTCCCACAATTGAATATTTTTTTGGCTTGAAATATATCTCTGGGAGCATAAACATATCATTTCCTTACAATGAAATTCTTCTGCTCAGAACAGACTAATTTGGACCTCTGGAATTCCTACTTTCGAGCTGCAAAGCGAATATTGCATTCAACATCGGTTTATTTTCTGAAACTCCTTCTTTTGGTGTTGTTAGGACCTCCATCACTGAGCCGGGAAGTTATGCCCGTTATGGTTGATTTCAATTTGGGTGCAGGAGTGGGAATAGTCTTGGCATTGCCATCATCCATTGTTGTATCATCGTCCATCAGATCATCTTCTTCCGGCTTGGAATCCATGGCATCAACCTCTGCGCCAGCAATCAATGCAACTGGGTAGGTTCTCTGAGTAGGCAAGGTTGCCTTGGAATTCTTTGTCTTGAAATATATCTCTCGGTGTACCAAGGGACCATCTCCTTTTTTTCTCCTAGGCGGAAGGAGATGAGTAGTAAGAATATGCCCTAGAATACTGGAACCTCTGGTCATCATGCCCAAATGTGTTTACTATATCTGGACAGAACTGTTGCCACAAGTTAACGAGAATTTTTGTTTTCTCCAGGCAATGTTTGAAATGAAAATTGGGGAGGGATAATATAACCCTCCACAAATCCTGGTTTAATGCATATAAATTGAAGATCTCCTTGAGCCTTTCGTTGATCAATGACAATCTCCAAGGTTCATGTGTAATGAGTTGTTACCATTAAATATCACTAATTTCATATTTAGAAAAAAGTGCGGTGGCGGTGACGATGAACAACGATTAAGAATTAGAGATTTCTTAAAGGTGCCAATCGGTCAGCGCATGAAAGATATTGCATCATGTTTGAAATGAATACTTGGAAAGGATAACACTCTTCTTCTCAAATCTTGGTTTAATTCATAGTAATGAAAAATCTTCTCCGGCCTTCCTGACATTAATGAAAATCTTAACGGTTCCTGTAGGATGAACTACTAGCATTAAAGTTTAACAGTTACATATCCATAAATAAGTATGAAGGTAGCGGTGATGGCGAAGAGTGACCAAGCATTGTACATTTGGTCCACCCGCCAACCCGCAAAACAGATTCCAAGAAATGCCCAAGTATGGAAAGAGGTCGGGCGGGTTACAAAAATAAGGGTCAGAAGATATGCTCAGGAGACATGAGGGACTGATGGCCATATTGCATTTCAGTGACAGATTTCAACCGTCAATTTGTATATCGCAGAATCTCGTGTGATGTTTGTGCATAGGGGAACAGTGGAAGCACAATGTCGAGAGGGCAATTTGTATATTGCAGAACTTCAGGTGTTGTATATAAAAGCATGAGACATTCAGAAAAAGGACCAAGTAAATAGAAAGATAAAGCATATGAGATGAAGGGGAATTTGTTTGCTAATTTTTTGATTGCGGAAGTCCAGGTGCTATTTGCAGGCGAACAATGGAAATGCAATGTTGAACTCACCTATGCAGGAACCCGCGATTCAAAAAGTTTGTTCAACATGAAATGGGGAAGTGATCGACCGGGCTGGTGATATAAAAGTAACAATGGAAATCTGAAGACGTGAATCCGCCAAATCCCACACCTAGAAATTTTCCGAAAAATGAGTAAGTAAAGAAAGGGAAAGCAGCGGGAAAAAGAGAAAGCGAATGAAAATTTTCGGAAGCGGGAATTGTTGTAAGAAAGAACCATTGTTGGTCTTAACAGTAAATATGGAGTGCATTAAACATGTTAACGGGTTCTTCAATCAAGGAATAGATACAACAAACGATGTTTATAGTTTCCATGATCTGTTTGTATAAGAGAAGCGTCGAAAAGTTACAAGAAAAACAATTTGTGTATGTTTAAGTAAATTTTTTGTACTGTTAGCTTCAGCGCAAGTATAACAATGATGAATTTGAATTTTAATGTCCTCTTGTTGATATGATTGTTCCATTAGACTTAACATAGTATATATTCTTTTATTTCAATTTGTTTTCTAATCTGTAGATCATGAAAGCCTGGGTGTTGTTTGCAGGCGATGGAACAATGGAAACACAATATTGAACCTGCCTATCTGGTAACTCGCCTATTCGGAAAACTGTGAGCCAATTTTTTTTTACAAAATGAAACAGGGAAGCGGTCGGTTGGGTTGGTGATAAAAAAGTAAGTGAAATCTAAAGACGTGAATCAACCAACTTCCGCACCTAGAAATTTTCCAAAAAACGAGTAATACATACTAAATATGTACTTCTATAAAGTATAGACATGATATTTTATAAAGCATGTACAGATCCCACATTCCATACTTATCCACTTTTTGGATCATAGGATCTCGGGCTAGCGGGCTCAAAATTGGGCCTCTACAAATTGACAAACGAAGGATACAACTGTTGTTGGGTATTTTACCCTACGGACTAGTAAGCTAGGGTTCTAAGCCTACATGCAGATCATGACCCTTCAGATTTAATCTTTATCCTTCTACCCAAAATCTCAACCCCTTTTCTCAGGCAAACACAGTAAGAATGAACTAACCTTATTTTCCGAAGGTTGAAGTAGA
>JASDQU011401616.1:15478-39338 GCA_032191745.1 Picea mariana | reverse complement strand
AACAACATAAACATGAAATAAAAACTAGATATGATCTCCCAATCTACAAGGGGGTCCCACCTACTAGTATTATATATCTCGTTAGCTTATAATAATAGGCCTTAGCAATACTTTGTGGGCAAAATCCTCGTTGTGATTTTAATCGTCAACAAACTGGTGACTCCATAGGGAAATTTGTTTTCAATAGATCTAGAACTCAGAGCTCATGGTTTCGCAGACCAAGAATAGTGGATCAAGAAGATAGAACCAAAATGATTATGCAACAGGGGGAAGTGAGCGGATTTAATGGAAAAATGACCGAGAATTTGGGAATAATTCATGAAAAGTGTTAAGTATGAGGATTTTTACCACTGTTTGCATAATCGCTCAACCGGAATCAGTTCTTAACTTCAAGGAGAAAATTTATGGACTTGCTCTCTTAAATTCTCAAATGGATGAAGAAAAGGAAAGTAGAAGCGGGAGATAACCCCCAAAAAAATATTTAGACAGCAGTGAAAGAAAATAACAATCTCAAGTGTGCTTTTCAAGGGAAACATCGCAACATTTGTGTAAGCATGATTGCAATTTACCAACAATATCTTGCAAGAGTGACACTATGGTAGAACTGATCCAACATCTTATTTTTTATCAAATAAACTAAAAGATGGTAAGCAACAAAATCATAACAGAAATAAATTGCCAAAAATTAAAACAACAACAATAAAATGACAGAAATATGAAAGTAGTAGGAAATGTTTAAAAACAAAAAGCAAAGGTTAAACTACCATAAAGAAAAAAAAAAAATAGTGGAAAATTGAAAGCAGAGCTAGACTACTAGTATATAGAAAATCCAAACAACGTTAGAACTTTTCACGTTGGTCCCACGTAATGTTTCAAGTGAGAACCGTTAGTGCTATAAGAAAACAATTGCTCCTGTAAATCCTTTAGAATGTAAGAGTTAGCATCCAGGACAAAGCAATTTTGAAAGGACCCAGCCATAACACTTGAAACTCTGAGGTAACTAACAACCCTTTAACGTATATAATTGGATCGTCAAGATAGATGTGAATACTGATCAATTCATCAAGATTTATTTGTATATGTATTTTAAAAGTGGTACTTGCATCAGAAAGCATACATTCATATGGTACCCCAATTAGTGATAGAGGTGGTTTTGTAAGCATCTTCCCCTTTTACCTCGATTTGATTGTAACTGAAAGGACATTAAGTAAGGGCATCATCTGTGACCCTACAACCTTCTGCAAAATCATTTCTATGTTAGGGAGAGGATAAAAACCTTTCATAATAGCCTGCTTAACTGCGTGGAAATCAACGCAAAATCTTATATGTTCAGTGGATTTCCAGACAGGGACCAAATTTGAAACCCATTCAGAACACTTGGCTGGAAGGATGATAACAACCTTCAAGATTTTTCCCAATCCTTTTCGAATAATTACTTTCGATGTAGGGTTGTTAGATTTTTGTTTTTTCCTAACTGGTTTTATGCCTTCCTTAATGCGGATGGCATGTTGCAAAAGACCAGGATAAAAACCACGAAGATCCTCATAAGACCAAGCAAAAACATCTTGAAATTCACCAAGTAGCTTGGTAAACTTCATTTCCTCTTCATCAGAACACTGGGCACCTATTTTAGCATTATTTGGAGCCTCGGGTGTCCCAATTCTCAAGGAGATGGTTTCACCCACCTCCCTTTCCGACTCCTCTTCTTCCTGTTTCTCTATATTGCCTACATCACTCAATGAAAACAAACTCTCAAGAGGAGTCAAGCCTTTAGGAATCTTGTCATCTTCTATGGATATAATTTCCTTGGGCTTAAGAGGTTCATTTTGAATGAAAGAAAAAATTCTCTCATCGTTAGGGAAAACCTGTCGAGATTCTATATTGTCGGGGATTTGCAGACGATATAGAGATTTAAAAGTACAATCAGGTCTGTGGGGCAAAAATTTCCAATTAGGAGAAGCTGCAAAGATAGCTAACCGATCAGCCATCGAGTTTAACTCCCTCTTAACATGAGTGATGTTGAAAGATAATAGGTTTGAGATAACCTCCCAAGCAGTTTGGGTATATCGTTTCATCAACTTGTTTCTAGGAGAGTATATCTTACGTACAAGGTTCACAACAAGCTCATAATCTCCAAAAACTGAAAGGTGACCACAAMCGAGATTATAGGCGTTTTCAATGCCTAATAATAAATCATTGAAATCAACGACATTTTTCGTACAAGAAAACTCTAACCTGTAAGACAAGTTATGAATTTTCCCTACATGTGAAATCAAAATAATGCTAGCTCCATTACCTTCATTAGAGCACGAACCATCAAAGTGCATGTGCCACATATCGTCATCTAAATTGATTTCTTCCAAGGGAATATTATCTTCCTCAACAAAGATGGAAAACACTCCTAGGTCCTCTTCTATATAGTTCACATTAGGTTGTGGGACACTCTCTATTTAAGGTGAAATCCTTCCCTCTCTAAGGACTATAATGTTTTTACCAATCCAAGGAATGGATAAATGTGTCCTATCGAGTGAGAGGTATCCACATGTCAATGCTTTCCAATCTCTTCCCAGTATGATTGAGTAATTGCTTACTGGCATATCGATTACCTGAATACTAAGGGTTGTCCTTATTTCAAGGTGTGCACATAGAACTAAGGTCGCATCTTTAATTTCACCTATGGTCGTTTGTTGTAGACTATTATTAGGAGATCATTCTTTTGGTGTTTTCATTTGTACAAGACAAGCCTAGCTCTTCCATAATTATCTTCGACATCACACTTGGGCCCAAACCGCCATCAATGAGGCAACAATGGGCGATCTTATCCATAATCTTTACAAAAATATAAAAAGGGGGTTTTTTTACAAGGTATCTGAAGTTATGTACACCTACTTTATTTACAGACGAATCCTCTTCATTCACCTCTTCAGAGAGGTTGGCTACAACGGAATATTTTCCTTCCATGAATTGTTTTAGATGCCTCTATTGTTCAGGGATGACAACCATGTCCAAAAGTGTTGCATCTTCTTTGATGTTTTCCAACTGATTCAAGATATTGTACTTGGAAGAGGGGATAGGGGAAGTTGTTCCTTGACTATCAGGAACCTTAAGAACCTGAACATTAGTAGCGAGTGAGGATGAGCTCAGGCTAGAATAATTGCAAGGAGGGTCAAATTTTCCTTTGGTGGCATAGGCTTTGTTCCTAGTATTGATGATCATGACATCTTCTGGCTCTACAAAATCTAGGAAAACGATGGTATTTTCTGGTCTTTTACCAAATATCTTATCTCTGGCACTCTTCCTTACCTCACATGTCACTTCCTCGTGGTGTTCCTCGCATAATTTACACCAACTTTAAGGCAAGATAGCTTTAGGCTGGAAATCATTTTCAATCAGATTTCTAAAGGGGTGTGTAGAAGAGGATGAAGCTCCAGGGGTGAGAGGGGAGACAGTTCCCTTTCACTCATACGCTATCATACGATTATTCATATCTTGTACTAGTTGTAAGAGGGAGGACATGTCTGTCTATTTAACCAATTTTCCCTGTGGAAGACCTGTTCTTTCAAGTTATTCTTCATACTCTAAACGAGTATACAGAGCAGAACCAAGATTATCAATGGCTTTTTCCTCAAGCCTATGATGGTAGGGGGAAGTTAATGCATTGTAGTAATTCATGAAAGCGGCTTGGTTCTGAGGTCGAATGATTTCGGGGATTTGATTGTATAACTTAGTGAAACACAAGTTGAAGGACTTGATGGTATCACCATCTTGTTCACAGGCAAAATTGACTGCTCATCAACTGGAAGAGTGAATCCAGTTCGGGGTTGTCTAATTAACCCAAGCCGTTTGGATTAATTCACTCCGACGGGTTTAGCGGCTCCGTTGGCCGATCTAAGTTCTAAAGAAAACAAAAAAAATAACTAAATGAAATACAATAACTTAATAAATAACAATCACTAATATCTATATCTAAGTATATATATGTGTACAATTTATTTAAACAATATATGTATAATAATTCTATATAAAATCTGTACAAAATACAAATTTTAATCTAAACTTGTAAAAATCAAGTGTAAATTGGTTCTTATAACAACAATAATAAAGAAAGTGAAAATACTATTTAATTTTTTGGTTTGTTTTCTTGGACGTATACATTCAAGAAATCAAATATTAAAGTACTTAATCCAACTGAAAATTATAGAAAATGAAAAATCATACTATACATATATAGAACATCTAAAATAAACAAGCAAATAAAATAAAATAACAAACTAACCTATTAACACATCCAATGTCTGTTCGATAGAGAATATCCAACCACTTTATCCGTGAAGTAAACCTGCAATGGATCTTAAGGTTGTTCCGAACAAAAGAGAAACAATGCGTTGGAGATTGAATTTTGGTAACATAACATAAAATGAACATAGTTACATTGATCTTATGATTTACAAGTGACCACAATAATATAAATCTTCTTGTAAGAGCTTGTAGTTAAACATTCAATAAGACATCAGAGATAACTCTCAGATTTTGTGTCGAATTAATGATCACTGTGTATTGTATCTGGAACATAAAATATGGACAACATATAAAAATGAATCATATCAACTTGCAATAAATCATGATGATGAAAGCAATCACCATCTATTATCAAATCGACATAAACATAACTTGAATCAAAACATCATACAGAAAAGCTAAAGCAGTAACATGCATTCTGTTCCATTCAGTTCTGTGATAAAATGCCCATACTCTTGCCCTAGGCCGAGATGATGCAATGTTTACAAAATGATATGTTTATATAGGTTTCAGGAAACATAACTGTTTCCTATTCAGAAGATCAAATTGGTTTCAAAAATAAAGGGGGATGCAACCACCCTAATTTCACTAGATATCAAAAAACTACCAACAGTCTAATTCTATTTATTCAAAATACATAATAGATATGGCTGGGAGATCTCAAAAGTGCCTCATATCATCTTTGAAATCATGGGCTCCTTAATTATCCTGAAAACAAAAGAAAATAGGAAGATCTCAGATATGTTTTCTGTCATCAAATTAAACAATTCAAAATTTCTTAACTGGCTAAAGAATCTTTCAATTCTGTAGCTAGTTATAATAGCAAATGCAATCTCATTTTATTGAATAAATAAAATATGCTAATCTTAATAATAAAAATATTTTATTCAATCAAACCAAATATCCTAACTTAAGAATGACAACAATCATGCTAACAAAATCATACCTCTAATCATAAAACCAAATCATATCAAGAAACTTTGGAGTTAACGATAGCTGTAGCTGCCTCTACGTTTTTGAAAATCACATGACCTGTGGTTTTCAAACGCTTCTCCTTCCCTTGGATGATGGATTCAAGCCTGTTGTTTTTGTTTGTTAACATATCAACCTGGTCTCTTAAAAACTTGACTCGTGACTGTAGAAACGGGACATTGGAATAGTATATGTTGATCCACGATAGGCATACATCACATTGTGATTGTGAGGCATTTTCATTAGAACGAACAAGACTATGGATCAGAGAAACCTCCATATGGATAGCAAATTTATTGCAGAGCTGGATACTAGGAAACTCTGGGTTATCTTTCAAACAAGGAGGCAAATTATCGACATAGTTATAGGGTTGGTCAGGGTACAGCCCGAATGACACAGGGTCTTCTTTAGCAAGGAATTTGTCAATTTCTGAGTCTAAGCTTTCGTTTACTTCAATCATGCTAATCGATTCTACACAGGAATTTGTTTTATTTCGAAGACTTCGAGAAATTAACCGACAAACTCTTTTGTTTTTGAAATTGACATCAACACTACCTTTTAACTTCTTTCATGTAGGTTTCTTCATAGTTTTAATACAATCCTTTGGATGTGTAACCGATTGACTGTCCTGTTGAATGAAATTAGGGTAGATCGAGGGTTCATTTTTAGGGGGAAAATCACAAGCCTGGAGAGGTGGAAGAGAGGCCGTCAGGTTCACAAGGGTTTCCTCAACGACTGGCTTATCTACTTCTCCCAATTCAGGGGTACCAAAACCATTTCGCATAATGAACGAATCCCAACAGTCATTTTGTGACTCTAACTGATGCCTAAGGATGATTTTAATTAGGCCACGATGGAAAGACTTGAATCTGACCTCTGTTTCTTAAATATTTTCCACATTTTATATAGACTTCTAAGTAGGTAATAAGGCATATTCAACGAAAAACCAATAAAACTCATAAGCAGGTGTAAATGATATAGGAAAACAAGTCCAAATCATCCCTCAGATGTGATGAATTGCTTCACTACAAGAAGTAAATCATGCCACCTAGTTTTCAAGAACGAAATTGGCATACCTCTATCACAGTTGGTTATTTTTCGTGAGGTAAACAGTAAAGTCCAAGGGACTTCCTCCACTTTCGCGTTTCTGAACCATTTTTGACCAACCACTGGCAATCTTGTGGCTTGACTCAGGAACTCTTCAGTTAATTCCAATTGCACATCACCGACTTTTTCCCTACAACCATCAAATGTTAAGGAAAACTCTTGGGCGACCTGAAGAGTAAAACCCTGAAACATTTTGATGAAAATATGCCAACCATTCCTTTCCAAATCCTCCCTAGCATTATCATATGAGAGCAGGGTTTGGATACCGTTAGGTTCAACCCTTACCACTGGATCCATACTGGATAGAAGGGTAATCAATGCACATCATATAGGTATGGTTTACAAAAACGAAAAAGAGCCATAGCCCCAAGCCTGACAATACGCGTTGTAATGACTCAAATGATGGGAAGGTTGTTTAATCAAAACACATGCGAAGAGTTTCGTGAAGCCCATCCTAAGAAGTAATGGAAACCTAAGAAGTAATGGCAACCTGTACATCATATGCCACCTTGGTATTGAGTACATGCTAGGACCAAAGTACTCAGAAAACATAAGTGCGTGCATCATACTTTGATTACAAAGTTGGGTAAACGAAAAATCAAAAGTTTTGTAAAATAAATGTGATCAAAGATCAAACCACAACCAATACAAACAATATCAAATGGTGGGGTCTTTCATTTGTTAAGACTATCAATCTCTTAGGCATGCTTATGAGTTGATGGGGTAAAAAACAAAACAGGGTGATACCTTCCTGGCAAAGAATCGAACTCCATATTAAATAAACCATTTTCCTTCAATGAAATTTTAAAACAAAATGGTAACGATAGTCGCAAGTTTTCATGCTTTCAGTCATGAAAACGAAGCATGAATAGAAGATAAGTAAAATGGGACGATTTACATTTGTCATTTAGGGAAAAGCTCATGTAGAGCAATAAAATTTCATAGACCCTGTGTTGGCATCTTAGATAGGTCATTATATATAAAAATAATAATCATATAATTGCTGCCAACAATGGCGACATGCTGGGAGAAGCAGTTATCTCTGTCACATGAACAAGTTCAGGTTAGAATAATCTAAAAAACTTTGAATCAAAGACAACCGAAAAGCTGTTTGAACATCTCAAATAATCATAACGCAGTCCAGTTTCAGACAACTTTTATTTAAAAAAAAATGAAAACTGGTGACAATCTTGGCAAAAGAGAGCCACGATGTTAAGTTAAAATATTCAATACTATTGACAGGGCCACTGCTACCAGCAGGCGTCCATAGTCTCGACAGGGATGTCAATTAACCCACTCTAATGTTTGTATCCTGTCAAGAAATTTCAGATCGGAACGAAGGACGTTTGAGGCCAAAACAAAATTCATATATGAGAATTTTCTTTTACCTGACATTGCTTCGCTGCCAGAGGGCCTATTCAGTACCCCGACGAAGTTATCTTGGCGTCATGCATGCATTTACCCTCTGCCAACAGACTTGTTCAGTGTCCCGGTGGGTTTACAAGCACTTCCCACAGCTCTCTGAAAGTTTATATTATAGTTTTAAAGATATTCAATAGAGCGGGGTGACACTGAAAATTCCAGTTTTTTAACACATCTTGATATGTCATAGACTTTGAAAATTTTTCGAGCTTGTCCTTCATCAACATCTAGAAATATTTTATTAATAAAACCAACTTTTAAGAACAGGGAGACATCATTGAGTTGTTCTCTTAAAGAACAGGGACAACATAAAAAGGATTTTTATAGATGGTCTTGACTACTTTCAATTGCATATTGAAACCAAGAAAACTCTTTTCAAACAAAAATTCATCTTTAACAAGGCTACAATTTCAGAGAAATACAACAATTGATTTTTTGACAACTATCACCAGTCATTTTCGAGGGGAAGTTTTTATGTTTTCTTTGTCTGAGCTAGCCCATGGTGCAGGCATGTGTGTTTCAAAAAGAAAAACCGATAAGAAGAAATGAAAACCAAAACAAACCAGAAAAGAAAAACAAACAGCAAGTAAAACAAAACAGAAAGTATTTACAAAGGGTGTATGGGAGCGTCATCAGGTGAAGTACTTTTTGAGAGCTTGGCCATTCACCGGGAAGGTGTCTGGCTGTCCCTCTAAATTCTGCAAGTGAAAGGAACTAGGACCGGGTTTCTCAGCAATTAAAAATGGTCCCAACCACAAGTTCTGAAACTTAGTATGCTCTCCTTTACCCTCATGAGGTTTGTCCCACTTTAGGACAAGGTCACCTACCTCAAAATTTCTGTCAGAGGCAGAATTGGAATCGAACCAGTTTTTAACAATGAGTTGATGTTGATCCAATTTTCATTTTGCTTGAGCCCTTACTTCCTCTAACTTTAACAAACCGTTAATTCGACTCTCCAAGGGAGGACAGTCTTCTTCCTGCACTTTCTGCGATAATTGTAGAGATGGAAGAAGGACATGTGGTGGAAGAATCGCTTCCCTGTCGTAAACGAGAAAAAAGGGGGAATTACCAACAATAGTTTTAGGAGTTACTCTATCAGCCCAGATGGCATTCAATAGTGTGTTATGCCAGCTTTTATGGTTTTCAGAGACCATTCTGTTGATGATTTTGATTAGGCGTTTATTAGTTGACTCCGCCAAACCATTTCCTTGGGGGTAATAGCTGACGGAGTACTTTAATTTTATTCCTTTTTCTAGAGCAAAATTACTCATTTCAAGAGACGAAAAATAGGAAGCATTATCAAATACTAGACATTCAGGAATACTGAAACGAGTGATGATATTTGAATTCAAGAAGGATATTACCTGGCTGGTATTTACAGCTTTTAATGGGGCAGCCTCAAACCACCTGGTGAAATAATCTGTGGCTGTTATGATGTATTTATGCTGCTGTGAGGATGCCAGATTGATTGGTCCTATAATATCTAGGCCCCACTACTGAAAAGGGGAGTCTACCGAAACTGGTTGCAGTGGGAATGCTAGTTTCTGTATTCGTCCATATGCCTTTTGACAAATTACACACTTGCAGCATAAGGCATGAGCGTCTTTGAAAAGGGTAGGCCAGTAATAACCTGCTCTTAATACTTTGTGGGCAGTGGTGTCTCCACCAAAATGCCCACTAGCTTCCCCTGCATGTAACTCCAATAAGACTTTTTCTGCTTCATCTTTTTCAAGACAACGCATAAGTATTCCATCGAAATTTTGGCGAAACAAAATACCGTTAATCAGCTGAAAAGAAGTAGATTTTAATCTTAGTGCTCTCCTTTTTGGGGGATCAAGGTAACAGGGAGATGATCCGTGTATAAGACAAAATTTAATGTCGTTGTACCAGGGACTAGTAAGGTTTTCTGCAGAGCAGATTTGATTTTGATCGTATTGATCTAGAATTAACATGTCAGTTTCATTTTGCTATCCTATAACCGAATCAACAACCAACTTGCATAAACCTTGGCCTCTAACAATTTGTGATGGGGTGATTTCTATGTCATATTCTTGTAAAGATGTGACCCAACTTGCCCTTTTTTCTCCTAGTTCTTTCTGTACTAACAAAAATCTGACAGTAGGGTAAGGGACAATGATTTTCGTCCTAGATTTCAACAGATAAGATCGAAAGTGTTTTACTGCTTTAAAAACAACATAATCTTGCTCATCTACTACTGGGTAATCAAGTTCTGCTCCCTTGAAGGCTGATCTCATAAAGGCAATTGGGACTTCATTGTTTTCAACATTCTTTTGAGTTAGGATAGCAGTGTAATACCGATCAGAGGCAAACATGTAGAGGGTGAAGTCTTGAGAAAAATCAGGGCTCATTAGAGAAGGAGCGTCTATTATAGCCTTTTTTATTGAATCAAAAGCCTGACTTTCTAAAGGTCCCAATGGTACTCTACATCCTTTTTTATTAACTTTTGTAATGGTCTCACCATTTTTGAAAAGCTGGGGACGAATATGCCTAACAAAGTTTATCTGTCCTAAGAAAGATTGCATGGACTTTTTTTACGAGGGAGGGGGCAGTTTCGAAATGACTTGGGTCCTTTCAGGCTTGATAATCATCCCTTCATTTGATACAATGAATCCGAGGAGCTTACCTTGTTCTACTGCAAAGAAAGATTTTTTAGGATTTAAAGAAATGTCGTACTTACGACATCGCTGTAGAACAGATCTTAAATGAGCTAGATGATCTCCTTTATTTTTTGAGAAGACAATGACATCATATAGGTAAACTACTACATATTGATTGATTAAGTCGTGGAAAGAAATATCCATCGCTCTCTGAAAAGTGGCACTGGTGTTTATGAGCCGAAAGGGCATCTTTCTATAAGCATAGGTGCCCCATGGGGTACTGAAGTAGTTTTGAGCTGGTCTATGGGAGACATAAGGACTTGGTTATACCCTGAAAAACCATCCAATAAGGCTAATCTTTCAGAACCAGATACCTGTTGAAGGATCTGCTCCATGGGAGAGACAGGGTAGTTGTCTTTATCAGATGCTCAGTTGAGATTTCAAAAATCGACACGTAGTCGGATTTCACCACTCTTCTTCCTCACAAGGACAAGATTAGAGACCCATTGTGTGTGCCTTATTGGGAAGATTATTTTAGCGTTCATGAGTTTCTTTAATTCCTTCTTGACTGCTGGTTCAAGTTTTGGGTGCATCTTTCTTAACTTCTGTTGAAAAGGTTGGGTCTGGGGTTTCATGGGAATAATGTGTTGTATGATGTTAGGATCAAATGTTTTTAGGTTATCGTATGTCCAAGCAAAGACATCTTTGAATTCCTTAAACACCTTAATAAATGTTACATTTTCTTGCTCAAAACACCCCAACCCCAAATTGATGCATTATGGGTTGTCTTTAGTTCCCAAATTTACTTTTTCATGTGTCAAGGAAGAACTATTCGTTTTACAATTCACTGATTTTCTGAACTTATCGTGAAGATCATAAAATTTTTCTAATCTAACCACATATTTTGGGATAGATTTTACTGTGTCCGATGCAGGCTCTAGGGATCTTGGATCTGGTATTACCGTAAAATCGTGAAGGTTTTCGTCGTGAGTACCTTCGTCGATCACTACGCCCTGGAAAGTCTCTTCCATGTGCAGAAAACTGATGATCTGTTGATCGTCATCAAAGACTCTCCAATTTGTGATGTTGTCCGGGACGGATGGTCTGAACAACAATTCAACGGAAAATGAATTCGGAGATAGGCCTTCTACAGGAAAAAGTTTTGAAGCAACATTAGCTAACAAATCAGCCTCAGAATTATTCAATCTAGTAATAGAATTTATGTTAAACGCAGAAAACTTGTTCATAAAATTCCGTACCTCAGTCTGATAGCTTTTAAGGTGTGGAGATAAACAGTGAATAGAATTTTTTACCTATCTAACCACTATTTCCGAATCACCAAAAATAGTCAAATTCTGAATGTTTAAATCTAGTGCTTTTCTGAGACCTTGCAGGAGTGTCTCATATTCAGCCGTGTTGTCTGTACATTCAAATTCTAACCGACAAGCAATCAAATTCTTGTTACCTGGTGGATCAATGAGCACACACCCTGCACCAGCTCCTTCCTTAGATTTTGACCCATCGAAGTATAGAGACCATATTTGATTTTTGTCAGGTGCATATGGCCACTAAGAGAAGGTTGTCGACTGTGTGCATGTCTTAATTTTAGATTGTTGTTCCGAGTCAGTAATGGTAGAAGTTTCAGCCACGAAATTGTCGAAAAAATTGTCCATCCCCTGTATTTTAGGTGAATTTGCGGAAGCATTGAATGGTTCATTAGGATCATTTAAATCGGTTACCGTGAACTTAAGATAATGCTCACGATTTACCTTGATTCTGTTAGGCTTCCCATTTTCGGGCAGCCATAAGTGAGACCAATCCATTGCAAAATAGCCATGTAGTTGTTCAGACCAATCTCTACTTAAAAACAAACCATAAACTTATGGGATATCTATGACAATGATATCAATCACCTGATGGACTTTAGGATTAGACAATAATATGATAAGCACATTTTTTAATTCACCTATCAGTTTAACACTAGTTCGATCAACTTGAATAATTTTCAAGCTGGACGGTTGAACTTCGGCATTAATTTTTTGACACACAGACCAAGGCATTACGTTAGGTGATGCACCTGAATCTACCATACAGTTATGTACATTCCTATTAAAAATTTCAAAAGTCAACAAAAAGGGAGGGGCATTTCTACGAGTATTAACAACAGAAGTTTGTTGTTTTTTAATCGCAGCCCCTGAAACTAGTTTATCTACATTTGTTACACTTTTTACAGCAAGGTCTCTTTTATTAGAAGGCTCTGATGTCGTTTTGGCGGAGACCTTTTGAGGAGTTTTGGGGTTGTTTTCAGCAACCTTGTTGCTGTTCGGATTTCCGTTTTTGTTGTTTTCTGCAATATTTTGCACCATCTTTTGCAGAAGAAAAGGGAATTTTAATAATTCGTAAACATAGATGTTAGCCCTAAGTTTTTTTAGATCCTCAATCAAATCATAATCTAAACTTGGGTTTGCTGAATTCTGTTTAGTCTCAATTGATTTAGATTGTTTTGGAGGTACATTAGTTACAATTTTAGAAGAAGACTTATTTGTTGTCTTGCTCCTGGTATTGTAAGGATGCACTGTTTCGAAATTAGATTGAAAAATGATATCGGAAAAATGTCCGAAAATGTTTGGGGAAGATTCATCTTCTTCTACTATTTCTTGTTCAGCTACTTCTTCAGGAATTTAGGGAGGAATCAAGTTATCATGTGCCTCTAGAATCGCTTAAATAGAAAATTGTAAGCTCTCTAGGTTTAAGCCTTCAGAATTTGTGTTAGGCCGGTTTGTGGGAAAAGGCTTTCTAAAAGTAGGTTTGTAGGGTCCTTTGTTTGAAGAAGCTTCTTCAGCCGACCTTTTTAAATCTATAACTTGATTAGACAACTTTTGAATGACCTTTTGTAAGTTTTCTGGATCTGAACTATCTGGTTGAGTTTTGTTTTGGGGGGGGTCTAGGAAGGATTTCGATTTTCTTCTTGGAGGATGAACTAGTCTCTACCTCGTTACAGGTATTTTGTTTTAGGCTGAGAATATCTTTCTCTATTTGACTTGCCTCTTTGAAGGCTTCTAACAATGTGGTTTTCTTGGACCTTTTCACCCAAATGGCTATGTTTTGATGTAAATCTTTCATGTAGTATGCGACGATAAGATTTTTCGGTAGGCATCAAATCCGTGGGGATTTGATTCTTTAATGTCAGGAACCTTTGATTAAAGTCTTTTATCTTTTCTTTGGGGTTCATCTTTAAACTAGATAATTCCATGACTAGAACTTTAGGAGACTTATCGTCTCTGAATTTCTCAAGGAAACAGGACTCGAATTTATCCCATGACATGATGGTGTGGGGTTGTTGGGAAAAGTACTAGGTAGAGGCATTGCCTTCAAAGGTGTAGGGAAAAAGCCTACATACTACGTCTTTGTGTTCGACACTACAGAGCCTAATGGCTAGCATAAAATTTTTGATACGATCTTCAACAATCTTCTTAGAGTCTGGGTCAAATTTAGGGAGCCATTTCTCCGGGTGTTTAGGTAAAGGATGCTAGGGCCCAGGTATGGCCACTACATCTTGGTTGAGCCAGGGTCTGGTGGGATTGTTCATATTGGCCATAGGTTTGGGTGGTGTCGAAGGTTGAGATGAGGAGTTGCCTTCGTCTGAGGATTCTTCTCCAGAAGAAGAAGGAGATGAAGGGGGTGGTGATGGTGGAATACCAGATACTCCTGCTGCATGAGTGAGAATATGATTTGGATCCGTAGGATTTAAGGTAAGATCAGTACCTTCAAGTTGTTCCTTGATATTAGAGAAGTCTAATGGTTAGTTCAAAGGCTGACTTGGTTGTCTAATACAGGCCAAGGCACTGTGCATTTGTATGAGGGATTGACAAACAATTTCTTGTATGTCGCCCCCTGGGGGGTTTGGAGTTATTGGTTCAACGGTGATCCGAGGATTGTCGTTTGATGTGGTTGTTGTTTGAGGGACAATGTTGTCGTCCGAATGAATTCTAGTTACTATAGGTGAGCAGGTAGGTGGGGGAGGAGTCTTGTGACCTCCTTGTGCCATTAATAGTTTCCAAGCCCTCCTTCTAGCTCCATTTGTTGACAGGTGAAATTGACCTCACATCAACTGGAAGAGTGAATCCGGTTTGAGGTTTTCTAATTAACCCAAGCCGTTTGGATTAATTCACTCCGACGGGTTTAGCGGCTCCGTTGGCCGATCTAAGTTCTAAAGAAAACGAAAAAAATAACTAAAGGAAATACAATAACTTAATAAATAACAATCACTAATATCTATATCTAAGTATATATATATGTACAATTTATTTAAACAATATATGTATAATAATTCTATATACAATCTATACAAAATACGAATTTTAATCTAAACTCGTAAAAATCAAGTGTAAATCGGTTCTTATAACAACAATAATAAAGAAAGTGAAAATACTATTTAATTTTTTGGTTTGTTTTCTTGGACGTATACATTGAAGAAATCAAATATTAAAGTACTTAATCAAACTGAAAATTATAGACAATGAAAAATCATACTATACATATATAGAACTTCTAAAATAAACAAGAAAATAAAATAAAATAACAAACTAACCTATTAACGCATCCAATGTCTGTTCGATAGAGAATATCCAACCACTTTGTCCGTGAAGTAAACCTGCAATGGATCTTAAGGTTGTTCCGAACAAAAGCGAAACAATGCGTTGGAGATTGAATTTTGGTAGCAGAACATAAACTGAACACAGTTACAGTGATCTTATGATTTACAAGTGACCACAATAATATAAATCTTCTTGTAAGAGCTTGTAGTTAAACATTCAATAAGACATCAGAGATAACTCTCAGATTTTGTATCGAATTAATGATCACTGTGTATTGTATCTAGAACATAAAATATGGACATCATATAAAAATGAATCATATCAACTTGCAATAAATCATGACGACGAAAGAAATCACCATCTATTATCAAATCGACATAAACATAACTTGAATCAAAACATCATACAGAAAAGCTAAAGCTGTAACGTGCATTCTGTTCCATTCAGTTCTATGATAAAATGCCCATACTCTTGCCCCAAGCCGAGATGATGCAATGTTTACAAAATGATATGTTTATATAGGTTTCAGGAAACATAATTGTTTCCTATTCATAAGATCAAATTGGTTTCAAAAATAAAGGGGGATGCAACCACCCTAATTTCACTAGATATCAAAAAACTACCAACAGTCTAATTCTATTTATTCAAAATACATAATAGATATGGCTGGGAGATCTGAAGAGTGCCTCATATCATCTTTGAAATCATGGGCTCCTTAATTATCCTGAAAACAAAAGAAAATAGGAAGATCTCAGATATGTTTTCTGTCATCAAATTAAACAATTCGAATTTTCTTAACTAGCTACAGAATCTTTCGATTCTGTAGCTAGTCATAATAGAAAATGCAATCTCATTTTATTGAATAAATAAAACATGCCAATCTTAATAATAAAAATAGTTTATTCAATCAAACCAAATATCCTAACTTAAGAATGACAATAATCATGGTAACAAAATCATACCTCTAATCATAAAACCAAATCGTATCAAGAAACTTTGGAGTTAACCATAGCTGTAGCTGCCTCTACGTTTTTGAAAATCACACGACCTGTGGTTTTCAAATGCTTCTCCTTCCCTTGGATGATGGATTCAAGAATGTTGTTTTCGTTTGTTAACATATCAACCTGGTCTCTTAAAAACATGACCCATGATTGTAGAAACGGGACATCGGTATAGTATCTGTCGATCCACGATAGGCATACATCACAGTGTGACTATGAGGCGTTTGCATTAGAACGAACAATATTACGGATTGGAGAACCCTCCATATGGATAGAAGATTTATTGAAGAGTTGGATACCAGGAAACTCTGGGTTATCTTTCAAACAAGGAGGCAAATTATCGACATAGTTATAGGGTCGGTTAGGGTATAGCCTGAATGACACAGGGTCTTCTTCAGCAAGGAATTTGTCAATTTCTGAGTCTGAGCTTTCGTTTACTTCAATCATGTTGATCGGGTCTGCACATGAGTTTTTTTTATTTCGAAGACTTCAAGAAATTAACTGACCAACTCTTTTGTTTTTGAAATTGACATCAACACTACCTTTTAACTTCTTTCCTGTAGGTTTCTTCATAGTTTTAATACAATCCTTTGGATGTGTAACCGGTTGACTGTCCTGTTGAATGACCTTAGGGTAGCTCGAGGGTTCACTGTTAGGGGAAAAATCACAAGCCTGGAGAGGTGGAAGAGAGTTCATCGGGTTCACAAGGGTTTCCTCAACGATTGGCTTATCTACTTCTCCCAATTCAGGGGTACCAAAACCATTTCGCGTAATGAACGAATCCCAACAGTCATTTTGTGACTCTAACTAATGCATGAGGATGATTTTAATCAGGCCATGATAAAAAATACTTGAATCTGACCTCTATTTCTTAAATCTTTTCCCCATTTTCTATAGACTTCTAAGTAGGTAATAAGGCATATTCAACGAAAAACCAATAAAATTCAAAAGCAGGCATAAATGATATAGGAAAACAATTCCAAATCGTCCCTCACATGTGATGAATTGCTTCACTACAGCAAGTAAATCATGCTACCTAGTTTTCAAGAACGAAATTGGCATACCTCTATCACAGCTGGTTATTTTTCATGAGGTAAACAGTAAAGTCCAAGGGACTTCCTCCACTTTCGTGTTTTTGAACCATTTCTAACCAACCACTGGAAATCCCGTGGCTTAACGCAGGAACTCTTCAGTTACTTCCAATTTCACATCACCGACTTTTTCCCTACAACCATCAAAGGTTAAGGCGAACTCTTGGGCGACCTGAAGATTAAAACCCTGAAACTTTTGGATGAAAATATGCCAACCATTCCTTTCCAAATCCTCCCTAGCATTATCATATGAGAGCAGGGTTTGGATACTGTTCGGTTCAACCCTTACCACCGGAGCCATACTGGATGGAAGGGTAATCAACGCATAGCATGCAGGTAGGGTTTGCAAAAATGAAAAAAGAGTCATAGCCTCGAGCCTGACAATACGTGTTGTAATGACTCAAATGATGCGAAGGGTGTTTAATCAAAATGCATGCAAAGAGTTTCATGAAGCCCGAGACCATCCTAAGAAGTAATGGCAACCTGTACATCGTATGCCACCTTGGTATTAAGTACATGCTAGGACCAAAGTACTCAGAAAACATAAGTGAGCGCATCATACTTTGATTACAAAGTTGGGTAAATGAAAAATCAAAAGTTTTGTAAAATAAATGTCATCAAAGATCAAACCACAACCAATAGAAACAATATCAAATGGTGGGGTATTTCATTTGTTAAGACTATCAATATCTTAGGCATGCTTATGAGTTGTTAGGGTAAAAAACAAAACAGGGTGATACCTTCCTGGCAAAGAATCAAACTCCATATTAAATAAACCATTTGCCTTCAATGAAATTTTAAAACAAAATGGTAACGATAGTTGCAAGTTTTCATGCTTTCAGTCATGAAAATGAAGCATGAATAGATGATAAGTAAAATGCGACGATTTGCAACTGTCGTTTAGGGAAAATTTCATGTAGAGTCATAAAATTTCATAGACCCTCTGTAGGCAGCTTAGATAGGTCATTATATATCAAAATAATAATTATATAATTGCTGCGAACACATCCTTATAGGCGATGTTATTGTATTCCCGTAACTTCTCAGCTGGGTTTTTGGATTTCCCATAAGTGGATCTGAACCAATACATTAACTCCTCCCAAGTGGAAAAAATCTTAGGAGGAAGGTCAAAGAAATCGACCACATCCTTTCCTTCCAAGGAATTGATGAATAGGTGCATGCAAGTATCGTTGTCATTGGCCCCTATGTTGTGACAAGCATTATAAAATTCCACCAGGTGTTTGTTTGTAGTGACAATGTTATTTCCTGAAAACCTGGGAAGATGTTATTTGAATTTAGGAAGTGGATGAGTAGTAGGTTCTAGGTTAAGAGGAGAGGACACATGCCATTGTGTGGTTGTGGTGTCTTCTTCAAACTGAAAAAGGCCATACTTTTTAATGACTTTGGTTGGATTTGTGGTAGATTGGACAGGGATATGGTGGCTATATAAGCTACCAATCACTGACAAAGATGAAGACTGAGAGGAGGAAGAACTTCTAGTGCCACTAGATGCCATCTTGTGGATGATAGGTGAGGGAAAGAAAGACGAACTGGATGAATCAGACAATGTTCTCCTTAGAGAACTTTGTTGGGTGGACAACACAACGTTTCTTCTTCCTATTTCAGCAATAAGATTAATTTTGGGTGATAAGCCTCTTCTTCTTCTAGAGACACGAGAGTCTAAGGAAATGAAAGAAAGGCCAAAACTGAAGGAACAATAAGGTTACTGTTGATTTCTAGTTTGTCTACGTCTAGCTTCCCAACATTCTTGGGCACTAATATCTCGTTCAATTGATGCCCATGAATGATTAAACTCGGCATGGGTATTGGCAGTGTCTAAAATGGTATTGAACAAATTCAAAGAAATGATGGTCTAATCTTCAAGACCGGGCTCAATATTGGGCTTCCTTGCAACAGGCACATTCATTAAGAAGTAAAATAGTCAAAGAATAAATATAAGAAAAATAGATGTATTCGATGATAATCGAGTATAAAAATTAACCAGAGAGATATTGAAGATCTTCCCAGTATGGTCGCCAAATAAATGTTGAGGAAAAAATATGAAATGATCTTACTCAAGCATTTTCAGATTTTGCTTGGCTAAAGAAAAATAGACAGGAATGTCACCCTATGTTTATAGCCATCAAAATTAATATCCTAACTCGCAAGTATTGATTACAAGTTCTTAGGCTAGTCTTTTTGTAAATAAAAGCTTGCTAGAAAATTCCTTATTTATATGATTTTGTGAATATAACAGTTGTTGAAATAAATGTAGAGATAGAAGTAAAGACACCAAGACGATAATCAAGACAGATGAGACGTAAAGTAGTCCTTTATTTCATTCCAATTCATCAAAGACCCATTCTCTTTACAAAATTTCGTGAAGAATATTTGGACCAAAGTCAAACTTAGACGTCCCCGATGAAACATACAAAAGGACCTCTGATAGAAAATCAAAATTGAACTCTAAAAGATGGATCAACTTGCCAGAGATTGTTTCCCACACGACTCTGCACAATAGCCTTTGTCAGTCAAGAAAACTAATTCACAAACAAACAAGTCTACACAGACTAACAAAGATAGATCAACACCTCTGAAAAACAAGTGTATGAATGATGCAATTCAGCCCTGAATCTTGTTGTCTACGATAAGACCTTGCTATCATAAAAAACAATTAGGCCTTGAATAAATTACAGAATGAATGAAAATTGAACTATCTCAACACAAACTCAAAGATAAAACCTTAGTATGCTTCTCCTTCTATCCTCTCTTTGTTCCTCCCTTTCCTTTTGCCTTTAAGAAAATTAGAATTGGTTGAAGTAGTTGAACTACTTCATTAGTTAAGTTAACAAAAAAACTCAACCAACTTTTTAGTTAGGGGGAAAATTAATAAATCATAATAAGGGTTTTAAATAAATGATAACTAGTAGGTGGGACCCCTTGTGACTCCCCTTTAGCTCTTAACAATCATAATATAACTAGTCAATTAAACAAAAAATCCTTCCTTGTGACTCCCATCATCACATTCATGTTTGACAATTTATCTCATTGATATTTGAAATTATTTTCAAAAATATATTACTCATATATCCCAAAAAACACGTTGTCCAAAACTTTTGAAGTCAACTAGTATCAACAATAAATAAAATAAAATTTAAAATCCATATTTTCCACTATGAGATGCAATCTTTCCCTTGTCATTGCTATCTCCTTTTGATCTCTCTGAATTTGAATTTGGTTGTGTTGAGCCTTTAGGCCTAATCTCGCTAATCACATGAGAACGATCGTCCCTCAAATTCATGCGGGAGGATACGGATTTATCATAGCCATTGGAGGGTGAAGAAGGGGAAGTAGTGGATTTTCCTTTGTTAGGGGCATGGTGGGCCTTGGTTTTCAACCTTTTCCTAGCATGGGAGGACTAAACTGGTGAGTGGACAGGGGCATCTTGGACAATCTGATTGACAAGAGGGGGAGCAGGTAAAGACAAATTGGGCCAGCCACGATGTTGGGAGACTACTGGGTGGACAATCTCTTACCATCCGTTGTTTTCAGGAACTGAACCTCGGGTTCCAATGAGACATGAGGGGGCATGGGAATACCAAGGGCTTGTGGAGCTTGGAAGGGAGGCCTTTTAGGCCTAGGTTGGACCACTCCTTGCCCAATCCAATTGAAAAATCCATTCTGAAATAGCTGGCATAACTCCTGTGAGTCGGCATCAAAGTAAATGGAGAATATAGGCCTTATAGGGCCCCTGTTCCAATTACCTCTTCCTCGATTACCTATGCCATGGCTACCTCAGTTGAAAAATCTCATTCCTGTAGGCATGATTGATTAGCAAATACTTCATTTAACATCCACTGCTTGGAAATCGTAGATTAACCACAACACAACACAATTGAACAATAGCCAAGCTAGGGTGACGACCAATGGAAGGGTATGGAGTGACATGTAGTAAATGCACATTACCTCCATCCTCCACTCATTCAATTCCTTAGTACACGCCATCCAACTCTCCATTAATCCACTTAATTAATCTATGCATCGAACTTAACATCCATCACTTGTCAAATGTGGCACCCATATCACATTTAACCATTGCCAACTATACCATAATAGAAATCAACCATGCTTTCATATAACTCAATAAATCGTATAGCCACTAAATTTTTAGCTAGGACTAACAACAATCATTTTTAAATTCATTTGCATATAATGTATCATCGCATAGCATAGTATAGGATAGCCTTTTTTCCATTGGATTTGTTCCACATTTCGTCTATCTTTTGTCATGACTAACATGTGTTCTGTGCAGGTGCAACTTGTAACATATCACGACGCTAATAGAAATCTGATAACAGTGGATATAATCCATTCTCAAAATATGGAATTTAGAGCTTAGAGCAACACATAATAGGCATTATCCATCACCAATAAAACCAAGATTCCATCAATCATGTAGAATCCTATAAGCAGTGCCGAACAACAACATAAACATGAAATAAGAACTAGATCTGATCTCCCAATATACAAGGGGGTCCCACCTACTAGTATTACATATCTCGTTAGCTTATAATAATAGGCCTTAGCAATACTTTGCGGGCAAAATCCTCGTTGCGATTTTAATTGTCAACACTTCCAAAATCAGCTTCGCACGCTCACTTGATGGAACACAAAAATGGCCTAGACCACACAACAACCCGTCTTGAAGATGGAAATTAGAAACCACTAAATCGACACCCAACATTTGGTAGGTGTTGGAGAATTCGGGGTCTATCTCATAGAGGTGGGGCCATCCGGAGGTTTCATGGCTGCAAGAGTCTAACTCTGTGGTGAGTGTTGCGACTGGAGGTCGGCTGAGGAAATCAACAAGTCAGTTGGTACTTCCTGTTTTATACTTGATGTTGAGGTGGAATTGTTGTAAATATGTGGACCACTTCTAATGGTGGTCATTCTGCAATTTTTTTCCTTGGGTCTGCATGAACTGTAGTGGCTTGTGATCAGTGTGGATGACTGTCTCCTACCCAAGAATGTAATGTCTCCAATGACAATAGGCTTGCAAAATGGAGTACATTTATTTGTCATAAGTAGGGTACTTACAGACAACATATGATAGTTTCTCATTATGATATTCCACAGGGTGGATGTTTTGATTGAGAACGATGCCCACAACATAGTCTAAAGCATATGTCTCGATCTCAAAGGGATGTTGCAGGTTTGGTAATGAAAGTACTGGGGATGAGCACAAACGCTTCTTCAAGTCATTGAAGGCTTGTTGTTGAGACATGCCCCACAAAAAGTTTGCTTTACCACCACCCCTGGTTATTTGGATGAGGGCCCATGTGATATGAGAGAATCCCAACACGAATCTGCGATAGAAATTGGCGAGGCCCAAGAAGCTTCGAATTCCAGTGAGTGTGGTTGGGGCTGGCCAGTCACGAATGACCTGGATCTTGGTTGGATTCACATGCACACCATGTCCATCAACGATGTAGCCTAAGTAATGGACCTTGTCCATTCCAAAGGATATTTTTTCCAGGTTTGCATATAGTTTGTGCTGTCATAGGGTGTGCAAAACCTGTTGAATATGCTGCAAGTGTCCTGCCCAAGTCTTGTTGTAAATGAGGATGTCATCCAAATACGCCACTACAAAAGTATTGGTGAAAAGTTGTAGGATATCATCCATCATCCTCATAAAAGTTTCTCGAGCATTTTTCAAACCAAATGGCATGACCAACCATTCAAAAAGACCTTATTTTGACTTGAAGGCGGTCTTCCATACATCTATCTGTTCTATTGGGACCTGGTGGTAGCTAGACTTCAGATCAATCTTACTGAAGTATTTGTCCCTTGTGAGATGATCAAGGAGGTCGTTGATTTAGGTAATCGGGTATCGGTTTCAGACTATGATTTTATTCAGAGCCCAGTAATCAATGCAGAGTCACCAGGTCCCGTCAGATTAGCAAGCAATCATCAGCCTGCATCTATCAACAAAACACTGTCAATGATACATAAACAACATCAAAATATAATTGATCGTATGTCACATATGCATAAATGAAATACTCAAATGAATACAATCCACTCCATGACTCAATCTGGAGTCCAAGGAGGTCCAGTGATGCCATTGACATCCTCAATCTGTTAAGTGTCCTGCACACTCGGGGGAACTCGTCAATAACATCTGTCAATACATAGATATCAAACAACATAAATAATAATCCATCTACATCATCATAAGAATCCACAAGTGAAACAAATAACCATATAATATAACTGGATCACTCGCACGCAAGTGTCCTCAAAGAATAAGTCAACATCATGTGCTCGCAAGAGGGAGATGTTACAATAAAAGTAAATGAAATTAACATTACTATAACCATTAATCTTATCGAATTCCACTATATTGTTGTGGGTTTTCCATCATCATTTAGACTCAATAGTATTCTTCATGTGGCTTTAATTAAAGGGGTTCCTTAAGTGGAAATGGTAAAATAGATCATTTTACTAATTCAACTTCCTTAAGGTAATCATTATTTGGTCTTGTTGTAAACGATTATAGTTTTTGAAGGGGAGACAATTTCCTTGGCCTTGTGAACCATCATGATTGTATAAGAGCTCTCCAACAATGCCACTATGCCCATGTTGTAAAGACAAATTGCAAGTTTTTGAATCCTCGTTGATGCCTTAAGGTTTATTATCATTGGGGTGTTCCTTGTATTATGCAAACATGTAGTAATTCTAAGCTTGTATGA
>JASDQU011401615.1:30946-44123 GCA_032191745.1 Picea mariana | reverse complement strand
TTGTTCCATTTTTGTTGATTTTGTTACTGAGCAATTATATTCTCATTACGTGACTTCTTAATTTCTCTTTTCCAGTTATCCTATTTCATCAGCTTGAACATCTTTTAGGAATGTATTTATTTGAATATGTTTTAACAAAATATGAAATAGGACTCGTCACTCTGGTCTAGGAATTTTAAAGTGGTTGATATAAGCAGATCCTCACTATACTAAGAGGTGCAAAATTTAAATAGTGGGTCTAGATTTTTTACTGTGCTAATTAGGGTTTTTTTTTTAACTACGTTGTTGTTCTAGTTATGCTACTTCTGTCGTAGTAGGTTTACATGTATGGTGTATGGTACATATGGCAAACCTGACACACATGTAAATTTAATAATGTAAAATGATAAAAAGTTAATAGTGAGATAAATTTGTAATTTGATGTAAGTTTGTTAATCATTTGAACTTGGCAATTAGATGGTCACACAATAATTTTTTAATCATATTAAGTAAATGTTAAAAGTAAACAGGGTAACCGATTGCCTTTAAAAATGCTAGAAAGTTATGAACATGAGATCTCATTCATTGATTTGGAAGGACAAAGAATATGCTAGCATCTTCAATTGTAAACCATAGGATTAGAACTTATGATTAAAAGATCATTAAATGTGCGAATTTCCAATAGGTGTACAAGCTGAAGTAACATTATAAATTTTGAAAAAAGCTTAAGAGTTATGGGAGATAGTAAGTCATCGTCACCATGAGGTATCGTAGTCCTTCTTTCATGCAAAGTTTTGTGCTTAATTTGTGAGGAATGTGGATGAGGATATTTGGTTGAAGTTGGATAATGGATCACTAGTTTGGAAAATTGTGTTAGTTGGGTTGTTTCACCTTGGTGGTCAGATTCTATGCTCTAGTCCCATGTTGTCACTGCCCAGGGAAAAGGGGCGTTAGAATACTGGGATCGTTTCACCATAGACAATGCTACACCATTGTCACCCAACCATAGGTGCAAAGCCACCCCTTGAGCAACTTAACCTCTGTTGGATAGAATGATTATGGGAAACCACAGTAGAACGAACAAACAAACCAAGAGAGTGCACCTTCTCCAAGGTAGCGCACAAGTAAGAGTACCAAAAAAGGTTGAAAAAGAGTAGGTTGCACCACTGCAGTTGTTGTTGCTCCTCTTCCAAACTTGCACACCAATTTTGTTGCTACTGTACTTCTAAGATATGCGCACCAATTGATTGAGTGTGTGTTTTCCAAATGAGCTAAAGCGCCTTCTATTTATACTAATTTGGCCAGGTGAAAAGATGTCTCTTCAAGCAGGGTTGACTTGTCCTTTTCTCCATATAATATTTCAATATTACTTATTTTGCTGAGCCGACTTGTATTCCTAGGTTTTCACACATCTGTTTAGGTTTTCTCTTTCTTCTGGAATATTCTATTCTATTCAAAGGTTTATCCATGGAGGTGAATACCTCCCGCAGCTACCAAAACATCAACACTCCCTCTTAGCTAGGGAGGTATTTAACCATGATGTTCCTTTCTAGGCTTCATATTCTTGCTTGTTATGCCATGATCCTCTCATCATGGTTATACAAACCATGCTACTAGTAGCATCATTACGTCACACATGACTACACCCATGTGGACCTATCAATCTTGTCCAGGGGCCACAACCTGCTAGAGAACACTAGAGCTACACCTAGTAGTGTGTGTCACCATCATCGTCCTGGGAAACACTCACATGATGTGCTCACCCATGGCTAAACCCATGTCATGAGTATCATCATTATCCATCTATGACACATGGCATGGGTAAGACCTACATGGTCTTGCAGACCAGTAGCATCTTCAGAGTTACACAAGTTATCTCATGATCACTCACATCATATTATGAGCAACACCATCACATCCATACAGGTTCTCGACTACGCCACTAGCATATCAGATTGTCTCACTGGTGTAGCAACAACCTGGAATACCAGACCCTGTCACTGAGTAGCCTATAGCTAGGTATAAATCCTACAACTTGGCATGAAGCCTACAACTCGGCACAAGGCACACAACTCGTCATTAATCCTACAACTCAGCTTGAAGCCTACAACTTGGCACAAGGCCTACAACTAGACATGAAGCCTACAACTTGACACAAAAGCGTACAACTTGGCATGAATCCTACAACTCGGCATGAAGCCTACAATTCGGCGCAAGGCCTACAACTCAGCATGAAGGCTTCAACTCGGCATGAAGCCTACAAGATGCTTCTTTTCGAATTCTGCCATCAACTCCCTCTAACTAAGAGAATCTTAAGTTACAACTTACTTTGCATGCTTTAAAGAAAAATGTTTCTTATAGTCCTTGGCTAACCATGTTTTATACTTTGATTTGTCTGGGATGGCCCTGACATGGTTCTTTGAGGGATGTTTTGGGCATGTACCCAGGAAGTTATGTGTTTATTGTAGGACCTTGGCACATGTGATTGAGAGAAGTGGGTCATCCAGTGACTCACCACCCTCAAATATCATCTCTCACATCACCACCCTCAAATATCATCTCTCACATCCTCGAAACCTTGAACGATGGATATATGGGCTTGGTAGGCGCTGATTTATTCATGATGGCACACAAATGGGTTGGAAGCCCCATAGGCTGGGTAGAGTACCCCGAGACTTATTTTGCACTAGGATCAATGAAATTGCAGTAGCAAAATATGGTACAGTGCAGAGATGAGATGTAGCTCCCTAAAGCCTCGACGCAACACCTGGATCCTGGATGTTGTCCATATTAGGATGATGATGTCATATTATAGGGTATGATGGAACTAGGATTTGATGAACATATCGGGTACCGATGATGCATGGAATGAATTTGGGTGAGGAGATACATCACGTGCTCCCACCTTTCTCCGGATTTATTCCACTTGGCCTTTGGAGGCCTACTGGTTTCCCTAGATACCTTGACATCTCACATGTGTGGGCTATTGTTGGACAGGCAGTTTTGGATCAAATTTTGGGAGAAAAAACTTAAGGATAAAGTAAGGGCACGGAAGAAAGTGTGCAAGAGAAACGGAACAAACAGAAGGAAAGCATCTAGGAAGAAGATAGCGCACATACGAAAGGATAGAATAGGGACTTAAGCCCTATATTTTGAGTATGAATATGTAACAGGATTGGGAGATTGAAAGAGAGGGTTGTGAGTGTGTCTAAGAGAGATTATGCAAAGATCATGAATGTAATAGATAGTTGGTAGGACAAAATATGAATAAAGGAGGAGTTTAGAGAGGATATTGTGTCTTGTCTTCGTTACTTGTCTATGTGCATTTCTAAATAATGTGTTATGCTTCATAGACTAAACTTAGTCTATGGATTGATTATGGTGTAATGTTCATGAATCACTGTGAGAATATTTGTAATAATCAAGAACATACATAAGCTATACTAAGGAACTATGATGCGAGTATATGCCTCCCTTTCCCTTACTACTACAAAAGTTTGGTTCTTCCAGTCCCAATAGATACCTCCGGTGATGCCGAAAGAATCAATGTCTTAAGGTTTTGTTGGTCATATTTAAACCGAACCTTGGGTCTTACATCTTGTGCACAAACCAAAATTAGCCATCAAATGGTTCTGTTGTCGGGACCGGGAAATTGGGATTAAGGGAATGTTTTGGAGGTTCTGTTGTCGTAGATTGAATTCAATCATGCAGTGTTGCAAAAATAATGTTTTTCAAAGTCCCGCATGGAAGGTCTTGAAATCATCTAATACGTGGATAAAAATGTTGTTATGTGAATACCATAGGATTAGAACTTATGATTAAAAGATCATTAAATGTGCCAATTTCCAATAGGTGTGCAAACTTAAGTAACATTATAAATTTTGAAAAAAATAACTGTGCACAAGAACAATGTGTTCTCACCATTCTACAATTTTACATTTCTCATTCCATATAAAAGAAGACTATTCTCACCATTCTACAATTTTACATTTCTCAATCCATATAAAAGCAGTGTTGCAATTTCAATGCACAACAGCAACCATAAATTTTGCAAGAAAGAAAAGCAATATACAGATTGCATATATTTATTTAATTACTGGCATGCTCTGGACACGTATTCTGAAGTCTCATCCATGAGGAAATGCAGTTTACATTAGTATACAACTTGTTTTGCATTTCTCTTGCAATATGAAAGTATGTGCATATAAAGAAGCGTTACAGTTTCAATGCAAAGCAGCGAGAATAAGTTTTCCAGAAAAGAAAATTAATAGACAGATTGCATATATTTATTTAATTACTGGCAAGCTCGGCAGACGGGACAGTTATTCGGACGTCTCATCCATGAGGAAATGCAATTGGGATGGTATACGTGCACGCAATTGAGTTGAACTGCGTCCTCTCCAAATTTAAAATCATCATCACAAATTGGGCAAGATGAAGTGACACTGTTATTATAGCTGATATGTTTGCCTGAAATGGAAATGGTTACAGTTGTGTGAGGCGGAAGTGTCGCGGCCCTGATTTCCCGTGCCTGCCTCTGTATCTCACCGATTCGCTCTATACTCTCTATTATCCATTGATGTATCTCATGCATTCGCGCTCTTCTCTCTTCGGGATTAGTACCTCCCCATCGTTCTTCAACGTCTTCGAGTTCTCTTATATTCTCCTGAACTTGAGCTAATAATTCTCTAAATTCTCTCTCACCATGTCCTTCCATTTGTATTAGTATTCTTAAACTCTCCTGAATTTGCGTTAATTTATCTCTCAACATGACAATTTGTATTTGTCCTTCCATTTGTATATCTCAAATTAATGATTGCAAAAACTGGTATCCTCTGCCTTATTGTAAGACACACTATGGGCATATCATGCACCCTTACGAAGTAGTTGGGCACAGTTGAATGCACCTGGATGCAATTGGTTGCATCTAGACAAAGTTGGATGCACTTGGGGCATAGTTGAGTACATTTGGATGCACTTGGGCACACTATCGAGCACACTTGTATGCACTTTCCAAGCACAATTTGTTGGATGCACTGGTTGGGTCCAGACAATTGGTGAACAAGGAACCAAAAGAAACAAGTTGGCGAATCAAATTTGGGTCCACCTTAGAGTGAAGTGTCTTGCAAGTGAAAGAAAAGTTGGATAAAAAAGGGGAAGGTGCCTCGAACATGCCAAGGCATAAGTGATGGTTCATTCATTCAAATATAAAGGAGCTCCGTGATTGTGCTAAGTTTAGGGTTAGGCACAATATGGAAAATGCACTATCTAAATAAGAAGAAAACAGATATAGGTACCATTGATGGAAACCTTAAAAGGTTGATGCCAAGAAGAGTCATGTTTGGAAACCTTTGCATTATTGTAAGACACACTACGGGCATAGCATGCACCCTTACTTAGGATGTGAGCAATGCCTACCTTGGGCATATAACAATGTACTTGGGCACAGTTGAATGCAGTTGGATGCAATTGGGTGCATCTAGACAATGTTGGATGCACTTGGGGCATAGTTGAGTACACTTGGATGAACATGGGCACACTATCGAGTGCACTTGAATGGAATTTCCAAGCACAATTGTGCAAAAATGTTGAGCGCACTTGTTGGGTCCAAACAATTGGTGAACAAGGAACCAAAAGAAGCAAGTTGATGGGTCCACTTTAGAGTGAAGTGTCTTGCAAGTGAAAGAAAATTTTGATACAAAAGGGAAGGTGCCTCGAACATGCCAAGGAATAAGTGATGGGTCATTCAATGAAATATAAAGGAGCTCTGCGTTTGTGATAAGTTTTGACTGTCGATAAATTGGCAGGTCCAAGGATCGAACCAAATAGAGGAAGAAGAGAATGTATTTTGTGTGTTGATAACATTCTATAAGGAAATGAAGTTCTGTATGAAGACATGAATATTGCGCGCAATCAACTCTAGAGAACTCGTATTGTGAAGGTATGGTAGTTGAACTAAGATAATATCCTAGTGAAGAAGAGACTGCAAAAGAATGGTAGGTTCACAAGACAACCTTGTAGAAGGGTTTTGTTGCAGAGAAATCATGGTTTAGAGAAGACTGAAGAAATAAAAGAATCAATATATCCCGCATTCATTAGGAAATCATGATAAAAAAGGTTTATAAGGAAAAGGCGTTCTCACTTAATTTTATTGAGAATGAAGTTCTATGGAACCGTGCAAAAGGTGTTAAGTTTTGGCGTAAAGAACTGTGGATCAAGAACAAGATAAATCTTAACCGTTCATCTACAGAGATAATCTTAAAGACTGGAGTCCATTTCAATGCTACAATAAGCTATCCTATATATGCCACGTGTGTCGATGACAGTACAGAAGGAGACATCTTCATAGAAGCCACATCATGAGTATTGGGAGTATGTGAAGAAATAACTATGAACCCGCACTCCACGGTGATATCTTGAGAATGGTTAAGTATCAATAATTGATTGATGTCTCAAGATATGTCTAAGTATGGAAGTTCCACGGTCCTGATGTGATCATTTAAAATGACCAAGTGTGAGAAATAGCTCTGGCAGACATGATCATGGAAAGAGACAACAATCAGGAAACCTAGTAGACCCGCGACCCGCGATGAAATATCGAAAAATGACTAAGTGTTGATATATCACAGAGCAACGTAGGTATGTAAAAAAATGAGCATGAACCCACAAACCCATGGTGACGAGGTCAAGAAATGGATAAGTATGAGGAATAGATTGATAGCTCAGGAGGGTGCCAAGTGTCACGGATCGGACAACCCATAAAATGATAGATCGACAAATGTGGCTAATCAAAGATCTGATCAGATGGTAGTTGTAAGTTGAAGGCTTGAGTTATACGAAACTTGGATCAACAGTGGAGATTGAATCTTGATGAGATATGATGGCTCATAATGCCTTGTAGACCCATGGAGAAATACTTAGAAAATTTCCTAAGAATGAGTGAAAAGTGCATGCGGCAGAACTAGAAGGTGTATTTTGGAGGTCGTGGAAGTAAGAGGAGATATCCCTTGGACCCACGAACCCGTGGAGAGACTTAGACAATTTTTCTAAGCATTGGAAGAAGACAGATCGATGGTCAGGATCAATCAAAGATCTAATGGGACGACGATTGTAGGCTTAAGGCTTGGTGGTCCCAATGAACACAGTCGACAAAACGACGATGGATATCGAATGTAGATCCAATGGACGAGATTAATTCTACGATTAATCAAATGGTTGTTGTGTGTTATGGTTGCATAGTGTGCTCTTGAGAACAGATCGACAACTGTGATTGAATGGAGGCCCAGATTGGACGGAGGTTGTTAAGCCCTAATATTGGCTCATTACCCCTTAATTGGGGCATATTATATTAGTACTGTTCTTTTATTTATGTCGACTTTAGACAATTAGTTGTAATTATACCTCCTAGTCTCCTATATATACCAAGGAGACATTTTCATTTTGAATCATCTTGTACTTGAATATTTAAGTGGGGTAAAAGGAGGTTGCCCCCTTGAAGAGGCCTATTATCTGAAATTGTCTCTTTTTCAAGGTGCTGAGTACTTTTTCTGAGGTTTTTCTATGCTATATTGATATTTGGTTCTTAACATATGGTATCAGAGCTCAAGGTCTTGGGGTNGCTTGGAGGATATTTAGTAGACAGATCAAGGTACATTGGGTTCAAAATTCAACTCCTGAGACCTTATAGTTTCGGAGATACAGCCTTTACAAGATACGGTTCTGGAATCATCCTGAACTAAGTCATTGCGGAATTTTTGCTATAAAAAATTTTCAGTAACGTTTCAGACCCTCAACTCTAGAGGATATTTACAAAAATTACTAATTTATCTGTGGTACAAATTTTAGCTTCTGGGTCATCTTAAATTTGTAGATACACCCTATGTAAGATAGGGTATCTGACTAGTCCTATTGACTAGTCTCAAGAAGGTGTTCTAGGTAAAACAATCATAACTTCTTCCTAGAGTATCCAAATTGAGTGGGACTGGTTTCATTGGATCGTGGACATTCTATAATATTTTTGGTACAAGTTTCAGAATTTTATATCAATTATTTTGTGCAGGGCATGCTATACAAATGAGATCTCTTGGAAAGGCCAAAAATCGACAAGTTGTGGGGAAGTTACCATAAATTCCACTTGGCACATCCAATTTTGATCAGACCTGTGGCATTGCAGAGAAGAAATATCAGAGAACTACATAAAATAAAGTATCATACCCAAAAGGGCTGAAATTTGGGAGATACAATAGAAGAAATATTGTCTAGCAGAACCACCTCAAAATGAAGGTTCAAAAGTGATACTTGGCCAACATGCCACCAAAAAAAAGGAACTTCTACACCAAATAAGCCTCCAAAAAAACCTAATTGGACTTTTTATGAAGGTGAATAAATGCGTAGGGACATAACAAATCATCATAACAAATTGGGCAAGATGAAGTGACACTGTTATTATCGCTGATATGTTCGCCTGAAATGGAAATGGTTACAGTTGTGCGGAAGTGCCGCGGCCCTGATTTTCCGTGCCTGCCTATGTATCTCACGGATTCGCTCTATACTCTCTATTATCCATTGATGCATCTCATGCATTCGCGCTCTTCTCTCTTCGGGATTAGTACCTCCCCATCGTTCTTCAACGTCTTCGAGTTCTCTTATATTCTCCTGAACTTGCGCTAATAATTCTCTAAATTCTCTCTCACCATGTCCTTCCATTTGTATTCGTATTCTTCAACTCTCCTGAATTTGGGTTAATTTATCTCTCAACACGACAATTTGTATTTTTCCTTCCATTTGTATATCTCAAATTAATGATAGCGAAAAACTGGTATCCTCTGCCTTACTCAAATTACAGTTGTTGGAAAACTATAGCGTAGTAAGTATCTGTGTTGGACCTCTGGCCTATAAGTAGTTGTTGAAAAACTATAGCGTAGTAAGTATCTCTGTTCAGAAAGGTCGGCTTGGTAAGCATCGGGTCCTCTAAACGGCCCAACAATTGTCAAAGTTAACATGTAGATGGAACAGTCTTGTGATAAATTTGTATTGCTTTCAACATTGATCAAATTCGATATATGTGGATATTTTTGGTGATTTTTATTTTTTTTTAATGTTGAGAAAGATCGAAATGTAAAGAAAAAATATTGTGGAATTTCATTATAAAATTTTTAAACTAAAGAGTTATTGTAAGGTTTTAGTTTTAAATGGATTTAGGTACCATCGATGGAAACCTTAAAAGGTTGATGACAAGGAGTGTCAAGTTTGATCTAGACAAAGTTGGATGCACTTGGGGCATAGTTGAGTACATTTGGATGCACTTGGGCACACTATCGAGCACACTTGTATGCACTTTCCAAGCACAATTTGTTGGACGCACTGGTTGGGTTCAGATAATTGGTGAACAAGGAACCAAAAGAAACAAGTTGACGAACCGAATTTGGGTCCACCTTAGAGTGAAGTGTCTTGCAAGTGAAAGAAAAGTTTGATAAAAAAAGGGAAGGTGCCTCGAACATGCCAAGGCATAAGTAATGGTTCATTCATTCAAATATAAAGGAGCTCTGTGATTGTGCTAAGTTTAGGGTTAGGCACAATATGGAAATTGCACTATCTAAATAAGAAGAAAACAGATATAGGTACCACTGATGGAAACCTTAAAAGGTTGATGCCAAGAAGAGTCATGTTTGGAAACCTTTGCATTATTGTAAGACACACTACGGGCATAGCATGCACCCTTACTTAGGCTGTGAGCAAKGCCTACYTTGGGYRTATAACAATGTACTTGRGCACAGTTGAATGCACTTGGATGCAATKGGGTGCATCTAGACAATGTTGGATGCAYTTGGGGCATAGTTGAGTACACTTGGATGCACATGGGCACACTATCGAGTGCACTTGAATGGAATTYCCAAGCACAATTGTGCACAAATGTTGAGCGCACTTGTTGGGTCCAGACAATTGGTGAACAAGGAACCAAAAGAAGCAAGTTGACGGGTCCACCTTAGAGTGAAGTGTCTTGCAAGTGAAAGAAAATTTTGATACAAAAGGGAAGGTGCCTCGAACATGCCAAGGAATAAGTGATGGGTCATTCAATCAAATATAAAGGAGCTTTGCGATTGTGATAAGTTTTGACTGTTGATAAAATGGCTAAAAAGGCAGGTCCAAGGATCGAACCAAATAGAGGAAGAAGAGAATGTATTTTGTGTGTTGATAACATTCTATGAGCAAATGAAGTTTTGTATGAAGACATGAAGATTGCCTACAATCAACTCTAGAGAACTCGTATTGCGAAGGTATGGTAAAATTGGAAGTTGAACTAAGATAATTCCCTGGTGAAGAAGAGACTGCAAAAGAATGGTAGGTTCACAAGACAACCTTGTAGAAGGGTTTTGTTGCAGAGAAATCATGGTTTAGAGAAGACTGAAGAAATAAAAAAATCAATATATCCCACATTCATTAGGAAATCACGGTAAAAAGGGTTTATAAGGAAAATGCGTTCTCACTTAGTTTAAATGAGAATGAAGTTTTATGGAACCGTGCAAAAGGTGTTAAGTTTTGGCGTAAAGAATTGTGGATCAAGAACAAGATAAATCTTAACCGTTCATCTACAGAGATAATCTTAAAGACTGGAGTCCATTTCAATGCTACAATAAGCAATCCTATATATGCCACATACAATGCCATGTGTGTCGATGACAATACAGAAGGAGACATCTTCATAGAAGCCACATCATGAGTATTGGGAGTATGTGAAGAAATAACTATGAACCCGCACACCACGGTGAGATATTGAGAATGGTTAAATATCAATAATTGATTGATGTCTCAAGATATGTCTAAGTATGGAAGTCCCACGGTCCTGATGTGATCATTGAAAATGACCAAGTGTGAGAAATAGTTCTGGTGAACGTGATCATGGAAAGAGACAAGAATCAGGAAATGTAGTAGACCCGCGACCCGCGGTGAAATATCGAAAAATGACTAAGTGTTGATATATGACAGAGCAACGTAGGTATGTAAAGAAATGAGAATGAACCCACGAACCCATGGTGACAAGGTCAACAAATGGATAAGTATGAGGAATAGATTTACAACTTAGGAGGGTGCAAAGTGTCACGGATCGGACAACCCATAAAATGACAGATCGACAAATGTGGCTAATCAAAGATCTCATCAGATGGTAGTTGTAAGTTGAAAGCTTGAGTTATACGAAACTTGGATCAACAATGGAGATTGAATCTTGATGAGATATGAGGGCTCATATTGCCTTGTAGACCCATGGAGAAATACTTAGAAAATTTCCTAAGAATGAGTGAAAAGTGCATGCGGCGGAACACGAAGGTGCATTTTGGAGGTTGTGGAAGTAAGAGGAGATATCCCTTGGAGCCACGAACCCGCGGAGAGACTTAGACAATTTTTCTAAGTATTAGAAGAAGATAGATTGATGGTCAGGATCAATCAAAAATCTAATCGGATGACGGTTGTAGGCTTAAGGCTCGGTGGTCCCAATGAACACAGTCGACAAAACGATGATGGAGATCGAATGTAGATGCAATGGACGAGATTAATTCTACGATTAATCGAACGGTTGTTGTGTGTTATTATTGCATAGTGTGCTCTTGAGAAAAGATCGACAACTGTGATTGAATGGAGGCCCAGATTGGACGGAGGTTGTTAAGCCCTAATATTGGCTCATTACCCCTTAATTGGGGCATATTATATTGGTACTGTTCTTTTATTTATGTCGGCTTTAGGCCATTAGTTTTAATTATACCTCCTAGTCTCCTATATATACCAAGGAGACATTTTCATTTTGAATCATCTTGTACTTGAACATTTAAGTGGGGTAAAAGGAGGTTTCCCCCTCGAAGAGGCTTATTATCTGAAATTTTCTCTTTTTCAAGGCATTGAGTACTTTTTCTGAGGTTTTTCTATGCTATATTGATATTTGGTTCTTAACATATGGTATCAGAGCTCAAGGTCTTGGGGTTTCGCTACTACATCTGAGATACCTTGGAATTTTTGCTATAACATTTTTTTCTAGAATTTTTTAGAAGTGACGGCTTGAAGGATATTTAGTAGATGGATCAAGGTACGTTGGGTTCAAAATTCAGCTCCTGAGACCTTATAGTTTCGGAGATACAGCCTGTACAAGATACGGATCATCCTGAACTGAGTCATTGCGGAATTTTTGATATAAAATATTTTCAGTAATGTTTCAGACCCTGAACTCTGGAGGATATTTACATAAATTATTAATTTATCTGTGGTACAAATTTCAGCTTCTGGGTCATCTTAGATTTGTAGATACACCCTGTGTAAGATAGGGTATCTGATTAGTCCTATTGACTAGTCTCAATAAGGTGTTCCAGGTAAAACAATCATAACTTCTTCCTAGAGTATCCAAATTGAGTGGGACTAGTTTCATTGGAATTTGGATGGTCTATAGTATTTTTGGTGCGAGTTTCAGAATTTTATATCAATTATTTTGTGCGGGGCACGCTATACAAGTGATATCTCTTGGAAAGGCCAAAAATCGGCAAGTTGTGGGGAAGTTACCATAAATTCCACTTGGCACATCCAATTTTGATCAGATCTGTGGCATTGCAGAGAAGAAATATCAGAGAACTACATAAAATAAAGTGTCATACCCAAAAGGGCTGAAATTTGGGAGATACAACAGAAGAAATATTGTCTAGCAGAACCACCTCAAAATAAGGGTTCAAAAGTGATACTTGACCAACATGCCACCAAAAAAAAGGAACTTCTACACCAAATAAGCCTCCAAAAATTCCTAATTGGACTCTTGATGAAGGTGAAGAAATGCGTAGGGACATAAATGAACTATAAAAGAAGATGGATTCAATGGAAGCTATGTTGGATACTAAGATGGATGGCTTAAAAGGGGAGATCATGGAAGCATTGAAAAATTTCGTAACAGAGAAGACACCTGCAAGTGAAAATGCATCCCATGAAATTCATGATGAGGACACAAGGAAGGTGAATCAAAAATGGAGAAACTCCAACTTTGGTTTGAAGACAAACCACGTTCCTAAGATTGATATGAGGAAGTTTGATGGCAATGACCCAATCACATGGATACTTCAGATGGAGCAATTCTTTGATCTCCATAATGTGCCACATGCACAAAAGGTACGAATTGCTTCTTTATATTTAGAACCTAATCAATTTGTATGGTATCGATGGCTTTGTT
>JASDQU011401614.1:14021-31890 GCA_032191745.1 Picea mariana | reverse complement strand
GCTATCCATTAAAAGGGATTTAATAATTATAAGTAATTGACCAGGAATAAGCGATATATTTCACTGTCTAACAACATTTAAAAAAAACGTAGGTATCAATAATGAAATTCACTGGTAAATATATCGCTAAGTAAACATTACGAAATCGTTGTGTAAATATATCACTGTTGAATTATATTTCAAGGGAGAAATTAAACTTTATAAAATCACAGTAATCACTCAAATCTTAGTATTCGCTCATCATTGCTATTCAATTAAATGTTATTCAATGAAATCAATAAGAGTGGAAAATAAATTGTTGTGTCAAACTGGGTAATTCTATTGATAAACTATTATCAATTATAATGATATAGCTGGGTAAATAACCATAAGTAATTAATAAATACTATCGTTGCATAAAAACATTTGTTGTCAACAATATTTAAAACGCTATCCATGATGACTCTATCTAAGATATTAAATCACAATCCATTATGTTATTATATTTATGTAGCCAGTCCACTCTGAAATCGCTTATTAACAATGATTTACTATCTATAAAATCAGTGATAATGTTGTCTATAAATTATATAAATCATTGTAAATGTTTACTGTCAGCAAAGTGAAAATGCTATCGATTAATAACCGTCTATCTAGAGAAAAAATTGCATGGTAAATAACAATGGTATATACAAGAAATACGTAGTTGTCAAAATATATACAAGATACACAACATAAATTATAACGCAGTCCCACACAGTTAGACATTTGATGTCTATCTTATATTAGATAAAAACGTAGTGACAAGTTTGTTTACTTGTAGAGATGGATTGAAATCACATAGTTAATTTCTGAGTTTTTTTAAGTGTAGGGATAAATGGAACGAAGAGGTAAAATGACACAGATATAAATTCAATGCAGATATTAATCACCACAAGAACACTTAGAGATAATCAATCACAAGAAAATGCAGAAGAAATCAATCACAAGAAACCGCTAAGATTTTTCATTCAAGCATAGAGATTTATTAGTGTTTAAACAATTAAAAACACAGATTATAATTGATAAGAGATGAATCAACAAACACAGAGACTAATTGATCACAAGAAGGCGCAAAGGGTAATCATTTGGCATTGAATCAATAAAAAATGTAAGGATACTCATTCATAAGAAGGCACAAAGATCAAGGATTCATCAAAAGAGAGAAACATAGGGATAAGTAAGGGATATATGACTGGGAGAAATTGGCCCTTCACTTATTATCCATACACATGAAAGAAGGGCATTTGAATCTATAGATATTTAAACACTGGAGTCACGACCATGGATTCGGCTCCTGGCCGACTACTTAGGAACAGACTAATAACTAAAGGGATAAGGGACAAAAGATAAAATCACAATTTTTCTTCACTTACCTTGTTCAATTGATGGTAGTCAATGCAGAGTCTCCATGACCCATCCTTTTTCCATATGAAAATGACAGGCGCACTCCACGGTGACACACTTGGACATATAAGTCTTAGGTCCAACAAATCCTTCAGTTGCATTCTCAACTCCTGTAACTCTGGGGTTGACATCCAATAAGGCATTATTGCTATTAGTTCGATCCCCTGTTTTAGGTCGATGGTAAATTCCAACTCCCTCTTCGGCGACATCCCAGGTAACTCTTCAGGGAAGATGTCTGCAAACTCTCTCATCACCGGAAGGTTTTATATACCTTCCACTATGCCCTTCTCGTTTAATGCAAGGATCACATAAGGCTTACATCCCTTGTGCATGCTCTTTCATAGCTGGAAAGAAGAGATGAGCCTCAAGGAAACTCCTTGGTTATGACCTACAATCACGCGTCTTTGTCTCTCATCATCGACCAAGCTCAATCATTTTTTCTTACAGTTGAGTATTGCCTCATGCTATTCCAACCAATCCATACCGATCATGACATCATAAGATCCTAAGATTCTGATGTACAGGTTGGCCTTGGTGACAAACTCTCCTAGGTTAAGGCTACATCCTGTAACCTTCCCTCCAACCTTCTATTTGGCTCCTGAAGCCATTTCTAAAAATCTAAACTCATCCTATTTGACTGCCTTTACCTTAATTCTTTTTAATGTTGCCCCAGAAATGAAACTCTCTGTAGCACCTGGATCTATCAAAATACTAGGGGTTTGGTCAGTGATGGTACCTGATGTCTCGAGCATAGTCAAATGGTGCTCTACTTGGCAGTTATTCACAGCTACAAGAATTCGATGGGCCTTGTCCAAATTTCCCATGATAGTGGGTCCGGCTGATCCAGTTGCTCTAGTCCTCTCCACTGGGCAATCACACTGGTAATGTGGCTCCCCACATTCTAACACACTTTCTTCGGTCTAGTATTCCTGGTACCCAAAGTAGAATATGAATCCTAACATTAAGGATAAACATGAACTTGTTGACCTTGYATTTCTCTGTAATTTTTTGAAGAGCATACTGAAACAACTCCCAAAAATGAGCCTCATACTCGGGCAACATATGACCTCCCTGTTGCAAGGCGTTGAACTCATTGAGCTGACGCTCAACAAATTCCTTATAAATATACCTCTCCTGGAATCATTCCTCAAATAGTTCCCATGACACGTCTTCGATGGCCGTGTTCAAAAGCGGTAGGAGCGTCTTCCATCATAGAAGAGCGCTTCCCTTCAGTTGAAAGACCACCATGCAAACCTTCATGTTAGAGGTATAGTCACGAAGTGAAAAGCACATTTCCATATTCTCGAGCCATTCCTCGGTGGTTACACCATCCTAAGCACCAACAAACTCGAGAAATTTGACCTTCTTGAGTTTGCGGTGAATACTAACGGTACTAGCTGGGCGTGTTGTGGACTCTCAGGGGTATAGGTGCCCCAGCCTCATATCAATATAGATGGTGAATCAAGGCCTATGAAAATATCTGGAAGGACCCTGGTTAGACCATCATCATCCCTTATAATGTTTGAATCCATCCCAAGGGCTTGATTCTTCCCCCTTGGGGGTTAGACTCTGAGGGAGCGGGCACTTCTAGAGGCGTCACACCTCCTTCCACGACACCACACTGTGAACCTATGTGGTGCCCTCTAAACGAGATCACTGCATGGACACGTTAAATTTTTAATTAGAGCTAGGTTATTACTCAAGGGTTTACTATAGTGGAAAGCATGGCGATTCATAGTCGCAGGGTTGAGCTCGCTCTGATACCATATGTGAAGACCCCAATCATTATGACTACATGCGACATAATGCAAGTGAATTTTTATTTTTATTTTAACCAGGAAGGAAATCAACAGCAATAAATAATCAACATGACTTGACGATGAACACAACTTACACATTCAGGAAACAGACAACGATGACCCAACATACTAGCACATCATGCAACTAGACAAAACATGTGATAATCGGTAGACAGATGAAAATGACTACCCTCCCGACACAAGAAAGACAACACCTTCAAGATAAAGGACAACATCAACAACTCGACACATCAGCTTCGACGACTAGTAACTAGAAACCTCTATGGCACGCAACACCAAACGCCTTAAGGAATTACAAACCAAGTACCAACATCAATTACAATGAACAATACACCCACATCGGGAAGCACAAGACTCCGACCAGGTTATCTTTCACATCTATCTATAAGGGTGCACAATGATCCCCTCATCAGGGATCATGTCGTCACCAGGTGATAGGCGTGACAATAACCAAGGCGCAACATAACTTATCTAGACCAAATACCCAAGAAAAATTCAACGCACTAGGAGACTGAATTAACTGTCAAAAACAAATATAGAATAAAAATGTAATAAAGTCGCTATCTATGGAACATAGATAGAATCTATAAAATAAAATCACTATCTAATGGAACACACATAAAATCTATAAAATAAAATCATTATCTAATGGAACACGAATATTTTAAACTGAAACAAAAATAACAAAATCGCTATCTATGGAATAAATATAATCGATAATCTATGAAACAAATATAATCTATGAAATAAATATAATAAAATCGCTATATAATGAAGATATTTTAAACTAAAACAAATTCATAACTAAACAACAATAAAACCATAACTAAAATGTTGTCAATGAAATGCTACCAATAGAAAAACATTGTCAATGAAATGCTACCAATAGAAAAACATTGTCAATGAAATTCTACCAGTATAAAAAAACGCTCAATATGGAACACTACCAATATAGAAATGTTGTCAACACAATTTCGATGTGTATTAATATTTAATACTGTATCTAGTGACAATCGTTGTCAATGAAACATATAAAATCGTTGGTCCAAATACATACATACAAGATTGATGTCCAATATACATAAATATTTGTCCCAATAAATATACCTCCAAATAAATATATGTATAAATAAATATATATGTCCATACAGATCGTTGTCCAAATATATGATAAAAGAAATAGTATTGATAATAGTTGTCAACAAATCTCATGGATAATAGAAATAACATTGATAGAAATTGTTGTCAAACAAATAATAAATTCGCTATCTATTAAAAGGGATTTAATAATTATAAGGAATTGAGCAAGAATAAACGATATATTTCGTTGTCTAACAACATTTTAAAAAAACAATAGGTATCAATAATGAAATTCATTGGTAAATATATCACTGAGTAAACATTACGAAATCATTGTGTAAATATATTGTTGTTGAATTACATTTCAAGGGAGAAATTAAACTCTATAAAATCATAGTAATCACTCAAATCTTAGTATTCGCTCATCATTGCTACTCAATGAAATTAATAGCAGTGGTAAATAAGTCGTTGTGTCAACCTGGGTAATTCTATTAATAAACTATTAATAATTATAATGATACCATTGGGTAAATAACCATAAGTAATTGATAAATACTATCATTGCATAACAACATTTTTTGTCAACAATATTTAGAACGCTATCCATGATGATGCTATCTAGGATATTGAATCACAATCCATTATGCTATTATATTTATGTAGACAGTCCACTCTGAAATCACTTATTAACAATGATTTACTGTCTATAAAATCAGTGATAATGTTGCCTATAAATTATATAAATCGTTATCAATGTTTACTGTCAACAAAGTAAAAATGCTACCCATTACTAACCATCTGTCTAGAGATAAATCACATGGTAAATAACAATGGTGTAAACAAAATCACATGGTAAACAACAATGGTATATACAAAATCGCATGGTAAATAACAATGGTACATACAAGAAATACTTCATTGTCAAAATATATACAAGATACACAACATCAATTAGAACACAATCCCACACAGTTAGACAAGTGTTGTCTATCTCATATTAGATAAAAACGCAATGACAAGTTTTCTTACTTGCAGAGATGGATTGAAATCACATAGTTAATTTCTAGGTTTGCTTAAGTACAGGGATAAATGGAACGCAGAGGTAAAATGACACAGATATAAATTAAATGTAGAGATTAATCACCACAAGAACACTCGGAGATAATCAATAACAAGAAAACGCAGAAGTAATCAATCACAAGAAACCATAGAGATGTGTCATTCAAGTGCATAGATTTATCAAACTTTAAACAATTAAAAACACAGAGTATAATCGATCAGAGATGAATCAAAAAACGTGTATACTAATTGATCACAAGAAGGTGCAAAGGCTAATCATTTGGAAATGAATCAATAAAAAATGTAAGGATACTCATTCAGAAGAAGGCACACATATCAGAGATTCATCAAAAGAGAGAAACACAGGGATAAGGGATAGATGACTGGGAGAAATTTATCCTTCACTTATTATCCATGCACAGGAAAGAAGGGCATTTGAATCTATAGTTATTTAAACAACGGAGTGACGGCCGTCGATTTAGCTCCTGGCCGACTGCTCAGGCATGGACTAATAACTAAAGGGATAAGGGAAAAAAGGTAGAATCACAATTTTTCTTCGGACTAATCAATAAAACAACGCAGAGAATTCATTGCAATCAGAGTTTTGGGTTTGCCATGGGAAATCAAATAAAATACAACGAGCATAAGGCTGGGATGACTTTTAGTTCTTGATCATAAAACATCAAATAAAACATAATCTTTAACACAATAGAAGTACAGTACTGAAGGAGCAGGAACAATATCAAACTACCATTCAATAAAAATATACACATGCACACCGTATCCAAATGTGAAATCTCTGAGTCATTGTCCCATGCACACTCTGTCTAGCCCCCGCTTACCAATCGATGTGACCTCACTGATACCTTCCAGCCAACGCTAGGGGTAATATTCTTCCCCCTGAGCCCCGCGAGCCTCAAAGGGGCCACACACACAATACCAGAGAACTTCTAGCACCTGGATCGCCTCGCAAGGTAGAGCTACCACTCATTACCCGAGTTGGGTATCCCAACTCTCACAAGAGAAAGTTCAGTCAAGGTAAAATTCAACAACATAATGTTACGCAAAAAGATGATGTCCATAATCCTCCTCCTCCCTCCTTTTTCAAGAATTTTTAAGTAATTAGTTTCCCAAATTCTCATTAAATTTCTTTTTTAGTTAATTAATTTCGAAAAACCTCCCCCGTACACATGCCACCCATCCCCCTGGTTGCACCAGAAAATAAATTTTATTAATTAATTAAATATTCCTATTTCCCTCACCCACCTAAAAGCATTCCTAAAAACGCTCCTTGGTGTCCCAATATTCCCTTACAAATCTTAAATGACTTACTCCTTACTTTATTCCTAGTTGAGTCCATAAATAGCAAATTCCCAAGGAAAGATTCCTTACTAAGTTARACATTCAACTTTTTCTTTTTGTTTCCCCTTTTCTTTAAATTTCCCTTTTTTCTTTAAGTTTCCTATTTCTTTCAAGTTTCCCTCTTTTTCCTTTTTCACTAAAAATCAATTTAGCAAGTGTAGATAAAAAAACCATTTACCCTTTTTCCTCTTTAATTTAAAAATTAATTTAGCAAGTGTAGATAAAACAACCATTTACCCTTTTTTTCTTTTTTTAGCTAAAACTTTAAATTAGCAAATGTAGATAAAAACAACCATTTCCCTTTTTTTTTTTTTTTTTAATCCTCCATTATAATTTTGAATTTAATAAATAAATTTGAATTTCTTACCTCCCTTCTTGTTACATGTTTATTTATTGTTATTTTTTTTGACCACATGTTCTACTTAGACCTAGGTTTTAATTTCACTAGGCTGAGAGACATTTTTATTAGGAAAAATTGTTTTTAAATCTTACTTATCACATCATTCATTTTAAGGCCGACTAGGTTTATTCACTTACCAGTTAAAATCATGATGTGCCCTTCAAGACACACTAGGTGCTCCAAGGGTTCCACTCGCCTCTCTTCATTTTCCTTGTGAGATGTGCCCTTCAAGATGCACTACATGCTCCAAGGGTGCCACTCTTGTCTTTTTGTTTTCCTTGTGTGACATGCTCTTCTGAACACACTACGTGCTCCAATGGTTCCACTTGCCTCTTGACTAACTTTGGTAGACATCAAACCCCTGGAGTCAATACTCCACCAAGTGATCTTGTGGGAGACTAAGGGCCTCTAAGGAATAGGACCCCTGCCTTATTGCATGCCCCTTAGAATCATCGTGAGTGACTGTCACAGTCTACCCTCATGGCATCATGGGTCTTCTTGAACTAGGTAATCATTAACCTATAGTTCGATCCACGATGAGAGTGCTAGTAGGTTGTGGCAGGGATGCTGCCACACCTCTCCCTCAAAGTCTCTGGTTGTCCTGCGTGACTCCTCTACTCCACATGTGAGTTTGGTTGACAAGCTATCATCAACCTGCATCCATCAACGAATCATGTCATCAATAATAATCAATCATCATAACATCTAATCATATGTACATATGTCACATCAACAACATTCAAACCCAATAGTCCACTCCCTGACTCGATCCAGAGTCCAAGGGGTTTCACCGATGCCTCTGCATCCTCAATGTCCAAAGTCCTGCACACTCAGGAGAACCCGGTTAATAACATCTGTCTATGTAAATACAACAAAATAACATATCATCATATCCATAATATCTCATAATCATAATCAAACGACCAATAGTATAGTAATTTGGATCACTTGCAAGAAAGTATCCTCAAGAATAAGTTCTCTCAATGCGCACAAGAGAGGGATGTTACATACACCCCCTCTTGGTCTAAACTTTGTCCCAAAGTTTCACAGTATATAAGTGCCAAAATAGAGTGTATCACAGTATCATAAATCTATCTATCAAACAAAAATGGAAATTGCTGATGCATATCATATGCATCCTCCCAGGTCACTGAGTGTGGACTATAGATGTCCCACTGGACTTTGACCTGATCTATTGTTTGACACTGTAGCTTTTGAATGTGATGGTCCAGGATACAGATTGGCTCTACTGTGAGTGCACCCTTGTCTGATACCTACAAGGAACTCATGTCAACAACATGTGTAGGATCACTAACATAATGTCTCAAAACAGAGATGTGAAATACATCATGTGTATGCCTCAAAGAATTAGGAAAGGCTAGTCAATAGGCCATGGGCCCTCTCTTTTCCACAATCTTGTAGGATCCCACGAACCTAGGAGAGAGTTTATCTCCCTTTCCAAACTTGATCAAACTCTTATGTGGTTTCACCCGCATAAGACTAGATTGCCAACTTCATAACTATGATCGACACGACGCTCATTGGCATAACTCTTCTGTCGATCCAGTGTTTCCTTTATCCTTTGTCTTAGGGTTTTCATTTGGTCTTCCATTTCTTGGATCGCTTCAGGTCCTACCAGGACTTTATTCTCAATTCAATCTCAACTCAAGGGAATCTGACACAGTCTCCCGTAAAGAAACTCGAAAGGCGCCATCTTAATGGTGCTTTGGTAACTGTGGTTATATGCAAATTCTACCAGTGGCAAAAATTCTTCCCAATGCTTCTATTGGTCCATCACATACATACGCAACATATCCTCCAATATTTGGTTTGTTTGCTTGGTCTGCCCGTCTGTTCCTGGGTGTTACACAGTACTAAATTTAAGTTGTGTTCCCAAGGCCTCTTGGATTCTAGTCCAAAATCATCCTGTAAACACTGATCCTCTATCAAATATAATCTTCTTATGCATGCCAGGAAGCCTCAAAATGTCACTGATGAAAACTATATCTATGCCAGGTGCCTGATACGTCATACACACAGGAATAAAATGAGCACTCTTCGTCAGAGTGTCGACTACCAAAAAAATTGAGTCATGTATCCTTTCCATCAATGGAAATCCAACAATGAAATCCATCGAAATGACCTCCCATTTCGATTCCTGAATGGCATGTGGTTGTAGCAATCCTTCCAGATGTCTATGTTCAGCATTCACCTGCTGACATTCTAGACCTTTTGCCACGTAGTTGACTAGGTCTACCTTCATTCCTTTCTAGAAGAATAAGGGTTTAAGTTCTATCCTCATCTTCGTGACTCTAGGATGAGCCATGTACATTTCTCTATGAGCCTTGTTTAGGATCAAACTCCTTAACTCGTCGTTGGTCAGTATGTAAATTTGACTTTTAAATCTTAATACTCTGTCGTTGTTCGTAGTAAATCCTTCAAATTTTGGTACCATCATTGTGTTTTGTCTGATAAAATACCTGACCTCTTTGTACCAGTCATCATCACGCTGTAAAGTTAGAATCTTTCACGTAGATTCATCTGAAGAGGCGTCACCAAAAATATGCATGGTCTCTGACTCAACGCATCTTCCACTATGTTCAATGTTCCATTTATGTAAGTAATCTCAAAATCATACTCGCTAAGAAATTCTGACCAACACTGTTGTCGGGCGTTCAAGTCGCTTTGCGTAAATATGTGTTGTAGTCCACAGTGGTCCATTTTTAGTTAAAATTTCCATCCAATCAGATAGTGTCTCCAAATTCTCAAGGAATAAACAATGGCTAACAACTCCAAATCGTGTGTCACATAGTTCTCCTCATGCCTTCTCAACTTTTTTGAGATGTAAGCAATCACTACACCGTATTGCATCAAGACTTTGCCTAAGCCTTCCTTGGATGTGTCAGTGCATACCAAGAAGTATGAATCCATGTTAGGGACCTTTAGTATTAGTGTTGTCTTCAATAGCTCCTTGAGCCTCCAAAATGCCTCCGCGCATTTCTCGTTCCAAACAAACTTCTTGTTCTTCTTCTGCATATTCGTCATCGGATTTGCTATCTTCGAAAAAACCTTGACGAACTGTCGATAGGATCCTGCTAAAACCATGAAGCTACACACTTTGGGGACATTCGTTGGAATAGGTCATTCAATAATAGCCTCGACCTTGTTGGATCCATGACGATACCTTCATCGGAGATGACATGTCCTAAGTAACGAATCCTTGATTGATAAAACAAGCATTTAGAAAATTTCCCATACAATTTGTTCTCTCGTAGACTTTGTAGTACTAGGCACAAGTGCATTTCATGCTCCTCCATTGTCCAAGAGTAAATCAAAATATCGTTAATGAATACTTGGATGAAATTGTCCAAGTATTCATGGAACACCCCGTTCATCAAACTCATAAATACATCTGGGGAGTTTGTTAGTCCAAAAGGTAAAACAATAAACTCGTAATGTCCAAATCTCGTCTTAAAGGCGGTCTTAGAGATGTCGTCCTCTTTGATTTGTAACTGGTGATACCATGATCTCAAGTTGATCTTTGAAAACATTGTCGCACCTTTCATCTGATCAAACACATCATCAATACTTGGCAACAGATATTGATTCTTGATCATTTCCTTGTTCAATTAATGGTAGTCAATGCAGAGTTTCCACAACCCATCCTTATTTCGTATGAAAATGACAAACGCACCCCACAATGACACACTTGGATGTATAAGTCTTAGGTCCAACAAATCCTTCAGTTGCATTCTCAACTCCTATAACTCTAGGGTCAACATCCAATAAGGCATTCTTAGTATCAGTTCGGTCCCCGATTTTAGGTCGATGGTAAATTCCAACTCCCTCTCCGATGGCATCCCAGGTAATTCCTCAGGGAAGATTTCCCCAAATTCTCTCACCATCGAAAGGTTTTCTAGACCTTTTACTATGCCCTTCTCATTTAACGCAAGGATCACATAAGGCTTACATCCCTTATGCATGTTCTTCCATAGTTGCAAAGAAGAGATTAACCTCAGGGAAAATCCCTGGTTCCAGCCTACAATCACGCGTCTCTACCCCTCATCATTGACCAAGTTCAATCATTTCATCTTACAGTTGATTATTTCCTCATGTGATTCCAACCAGCCCAGACCGATTATGACATCATAAGATCCTAAGATTTTGATGACCAGGTTGGCCCTGGTGAAAAACTCTCCTAGGTTAAGGCTACATCCTGTAACCTTCCCTTCAACCTTCTGTTTGGCTCCCAAAGCCATTTCTACAAAGCTAAACTCATCCTATTCGACTTCCTTTACCTTAATTATTTTTAACGTTTCCCCAGAAATGAAACTCTCTATAGCACCTGGATCTATCAAAATACTAAGGGTCTGGTCAGTAATGGCACCTGACATCTTGAGCACAGTCGACTGGTGCTCTTCCTGGAAGTTATTCACAGTTGCAAGAATCTGATGGGCCTTGCCAAAATATCCCACGGTAGTGGGTCTGGCTGATCCAACTGCTCTAGTCCTCTCCACTGGGCAGTCACACTAGTAATGTGGCTCCCCACATTCCAAAAACTTTCTTCGGTCCAGTATTCCTAGTACTCAAAGTAGAAGATGAATCCTAACATTAAGGCTAAACATGAATTTGTTGACCTTATGTTTCTATTTAATTTGGTGTGGAGCATACTGACACAACTCCTAAAAATAGGCCTCGTACTCGGGCATCGTACGGTCGCCCTGTTGCAAGGAGTTGAAATTGTTAAGATGAAGCTCAACAAATTCCTTAGAAATATACCTCTCCTAGAACTGTTCCTCGAACAGTTCCCATGAAACGTCTTTAACAACCATGTTCAAAAGCGATAGGAGAATCTTCCATCATAGAAGAGTGCTCCCCTTTAGTTGAAAGACCACCATCCAGACCTTCATGTTGGAGGAATAGTCGTGAAGTGAAAAGCACATCTCCATATTATCCAACCATGCCTCGGCAACAACACCATCTGGGGCACCAAATAACTCAGGAAATTTGACCTTCTTGAGTTTGCGGTAAATACTAATGGTATTGGTTGGGCATGCTGTGGACCCTTAGAGGTACAGGTGCCCCAGCCTCATCTCAGTACATATGGTGAATCAAGGCCTGTGACAAACTTTGGAAGGACTCTATTTAGACAATCATCATCCCTTACAATGATCGAATCCAGCTCAAGGACTTGTTCTTCCCCTTTTGGCTTTAGACTCCAAGGGAGCAGGCACTTCTGGAGGTTTCGCACCTCCTTCCATGGAACCACACTTCGAATCTCTGTGGTGCCCTCTAAACGAGATCAACACATGGACACGTTAAATTTTTAATTAGCGCTAGGTTATTACTCAAGGGTTTACTGCAGTGGAAATCATGGAGATCCATAGTCCCATGGTTGAACTCGCTCTGATACCATATGTGAAGACCCCAATCATTATGACTACATGCAATGCAAGGCAAGTGCATTTTTTTTTGTTTTAAGCAGGAAGAAAATCAACGACAACAATTAATCAAAATGACTTGATGACGAACACAACTTACACATTCAAGCAACAGACAACAACAACCCAACATACTAGCACATCATGCAACTGCACGAAACATGTGATAATCAATAGACAGATGAAAATGGCTACTGTCCCGACACAACAAAGACAATGCATTCAAGCTAAAGGAAAACATCAACAACCAGACACATCAACTTTGACAACTAGTAAATATAAAACTTTACGGCACACAAAACCAAATGACTTAAGGTGTTACAAATCAAGTACCAACATCAATTACAATGAACAACACGCCCACATCGGGAAGCACAAGACTCCGGTCAGTTTATCATTTGAATCTATCCATCAAGGTGCGCAATGATCCCCTCATCAGGAATCATGTCATCACCGAGCGATAGGCATGACAGTAACCAAGGCGCAACATAACTTATCTAGACCAAATACCCAAGAAAAATTCAACGCGCTAGGTGACAGAATTAACTGTCAAACATGAAGATAGAATAAAAATATAATAAAGTCTCTACCTATGGAACACAGATAGAATATAAAAAATAAAATCGCTATCTATGGAATAAATATAATCGATAATCTATGAAATAAATATAATAAAATCACTATATAATGAAGATCTTTTAAACTAAAACAAATTCATAACTAAACAACAATAAAACCATAACTAAAATGTTGTCAATGAAATGCTACCAATAAAAAAACGTTGTCAATGAAATGTTATGAGTATAAAAAAACTCTCAATATGGAATACTACGAAAATAAAAATGTTGTCAACACAATTTCAATGTGTATTAATATTTAATACTATATCTAGTGACAATCGTTGTCAACGAAACATATAAAATCGATGGTACAAATGCATACATACAAGATCGATGTCCAATATATATAAATATGTGTCCCAATAAATATACCTCCAAATAAATATATGTATAAATAAATATATATGTCCATATAGATCGTTGTCCAAATCGTTGTCCAAATATATGATAATAGAAATAGTATTGATAATAGTTGTCAACACATCTCATGGATAATAGAAACAACATTGATAGAAATTGTTGTCAAACAAATAATAAATTCGTTATCCATTAAAAGGGATTTAATAATTATAAGGAATTGACAAGGAATAAGCGATATATGTCTAACAACATTTAAAAAAAATCGTAGGTATCAATAATGAAATTCGTTGGTAAATATATCACTGAGTAAACATTACGAAATCGCTGTGTAAATAAATCATTGTTGAATTACATTTCAAGGGAGAAATTAAACTCTATAAAATCACAGTAATCGCTCAAATCTTAGTATTGGCTCATCATTGTTATTCAATGAAATCAATAGCAGTGGTAAATAAATCATTGTCTCAAATTGGTAATTCTATTGATAAACTATTAATAACTATAATGATACCGCTGGGTAAATAACCATAACTAAATGATAAATACTATCGTTGCATAACAAAATTTGTTGTCAACAATATTTAAAACGCTATCCATGTTGATGCTATTTAGGATATTAAATCGCAATCCATTATGCTATTATATTTCTGTAGCCAGTCCACTCCAAAATCACTTATTAACAATGATTTACTGTCTATAAAATCAGTGATAATGTTGTCTATAAATTATATAAATCGTTGTCAAAGTTTACTATCAACAAAGTGAAAATGCTACCCATTACTAACTGTCTATCTAGAGATAAAATCGCATGGTAAATAACCATGATGTAAACAAAATCGCATGGTAAACAACAATGGTATATACAAAATCGCATGGTAAATAAAAATGGTATACACAAGAAATACTTCAATGTCAAAATATATACAAGATACACAACATCAATTATAATGCAGTCCCACACAGTCATACATTTGTTGTCTATTTTGTATTAGATAAAAACACAGTTACAAGTTTGCTTACTTGCAAAGATGGACTGAAATCACATAGTTAATTTCTGGGTTTTCTTAAGTGCAGGGATAAATGGAAAGCAGAGGTAAAATGACGCAGATATAAATTAAATGGAGAAATTAATCACCACAAGAACACTCAAAGATAATCAATCACAAAAAAACACAGAAGTAATCAATCACAAGAAACCATAGAGATGTGTCATTCAAGCGCATAGATTTATCATAGTTTAAACAATTAAAATACACAGTATAATCAATCAGATATTAATCAACAAACGTAGAGACTAATCGATCACAAGAAGGCGCAAAGGGTAATCATTTGGAAATGAATCAATAAAAAATGTAAGGATACTCATTCATAAGAAGGCGCAAATATCAAGGATTCATCAAAAGAGAGAAACGTAGGGATAAGGGATAGATAATTGGGAAAAATTTGTCCTTCACTTATTATCCATGCACAGGAAATAAGGGCATTTGAATCTATAGGTATTTAAACAATGGAGTGACCACTGTCGATTTGGCTCCTGGCCAACTGCTCAGGCATGGACTAATAACTAAAGGGATAAGGGACAAAAGGTAAAATCACAATTTTTCTTCGGATTAATCAATAAAACAACGCAGAGAATTCATTGCAATAAGAGTTTTGGGTTCGCCATAGGAAATCAAATAAAATACAATGAGCATAAGGCTAGGATGACTTTAAGTTCTTGATCATAAAATGTCAAATAAAACATAATATTTAACAAAATAGAAGTACAGTACTAAAGGTGCAGGAACAATATTAAACTATCATTTAATAAAAATATACGCATGTCTACTGTAGCCAAATGCGAAAGCTCCGAGTCATTGTCCCGCATGTGATCCTTCCATCTCCCGCTTTCCAACTGATGTGACCTCACTAGTACCTCCCAGCCAACGCTAGGGGTACTATTCTTCCCCCTGAGTCCCCCGAGCCTCAAAGGGGCCACATACACAATACCAGAGAACTACTAGCACCTAGCTCGCCTCACAAGGTCGAGCTACCACTAGTTACCCAAGTTGGGTTTCCCAACTCCCACAAGAGAAATTTTTGTCAAGGTAAAATTCAGTAGCGTAACGTTATGCAAAAATATGATGTCCATACTCCTCCTTCTCCCTCCTCTTTATAGTTTTTTTAGGTAATCTGTTTCCCAAATTCTCATTAAATTTCTTTTTCAGTTAATTAATTTCGAAAAACTTCCCCCGTTCACATGTCACCCATCCCCTGGTTGCACTAGAAAATACATTTTATTAATTAATTAAATATTCCTATTTTCCTCACCCACCTAAAAGCATTCCTAAAAACTCTCCTTGGTGTCCCAATATTCACTTACAAATCTTAAATGACTTACGCCTTACTTAATTCCTAGTTGAGTTCATAAATACCAAGTTCCCAAGGCAAGATTCCTTACTAAGTTAGACATTCATCTTTTTCTTTTCGTTTCCCCTTTTTCTTTAAGTTTCCTATTTCTTTTAAGTTTCTGTCTTTTTCCCTTTTAACTAAAAATCTATTTATCAAGTGTAGATAAAACAATCATTTACCTTTTTTCCTCTTTAATTTAAAAATTAATTTAGCAAGTGTAGATAAAACAACCATTTACCCTCTTTTCTTTTTTAACTAAAAATTTAAATTAGCAAATGTAGATAAAAACAACCATTTCCCTTCTTTTTTTTTTAAATTTTGATCATCCATTATAATTTTGACTTTAATAAATAAATTTGAATTTATTACCCCCCTTCTTGTTACATGTTTATTTTTTGACCACATATTCTACTTAGACCTAGGTTTTAATTTCACTAGGTTGGGCAAAATTTTTATTAGGGAAAATTGTTTTTAAATCTTACTTATCACATCATTCATTTTAAGGCCGACTAGGTTTTTTCACTTACCAGTTAAAATTGCGATGTTACCTTCATGACACAATAGGTGCTCCAAGGGTGCCACTTGCCTCTTGACTGATTTTGGTAGACATCAAACCCTTGGAGTCAATACTCTACCAGGTGATCTTATGGGAGACTATGGGCCTCTAAGGAATAAGTCCCCTACCTTATTGCACGCCCCTTAGAATCATCATGAGTGACTATCATAGTTTGTCCTCATGGAATCGTGGGTCTTCTTGAACTAGGTAATCGTTAACGTACAGTTCGAGCCACGACAGGAGTGATAGTAGGCTGTGGCAGAGCTGCTCCCACACCTCTCCCTCAAAGTCTCTGGTTTTCCTGCATGACCCCTCTACTCCACATGTGAGTCTGGTCAGCAAGCTATCGTCATCCTGCATCCATCAACGAAACATGTCAGCAATAATAATCAATCATCATAACATCTAATCATATGTACATATGTCACATCAACAACATTCAAACCCAATAGTCCACTCCTTGACTTGATCCAGAGTCCAAGGGGTTTCACTGATGCCTCTGCATCCTCAATGTTCAAAGTCCTGCACACTCAGGAGAACCCAGTCAATAGCACATGTCTATGTAAATACAACAAAATAGCATATCATCATATCCATAATATCTCATAATCATAATCAAATGACCGATAGTATAGTAATCTAGATCACTTGCAAGCAAGTGTCCTCAAGAATATGTTCGCTCAATGCACGCAAGAGAGGGATGTTACAAGCAACAAGACATTGTTTGTGAAATCAAGGATGTGGCTTTGGTTTTGTGTGCTCATCCTGAGATAAGAACCACTTGTAATATTCAATTGATTGATATTCCAGTTAGCAACTATTCCATAATTTTGGGAAGAGACTAACAAACATTAACTTGTGGATACATTTCACTAGATGAGACACACATGTCACTTTACAATAATGGAAAACATATCATTGTTCTTTGGGAAGGACAAATCTCACCTTATATAGAAATTATTTCACAACCACATGTTAATTACATTAAATAAGATGGTATATACTTGATTTTTCTAGAAGAATATAATGATTTTGTTGCATAGCTTCCAGATCTTGAAGATGGAATGTGGCACATGCATTTTGAAATAATGCATTTCAATTTAATTAATGCAAGTACTACCTTTTAAAGACATATCGAAATAGCCTTTGATGATCTTATCAAAAAAATAATCCAAATCTATTTAGATGATTTAACTGTTTATTCAAGAAATCGACAAGATCATTTTGATCATCTAAAACAAGTTTTCCTTCGCTTCAAAAAATTTTGAATTTCTTTGAATCCTATGAAACCTATTTTTGGTGTCACTACAGGAAATTTTCTTTGAAATATTGTATACTATTCAAGAATCGGTACT
>JASDQU011401612.1:90294-104879 GCA_032191745.1 Picea mariana | reverse complement strand
GAGCATATACAGTGCGTGGCTATCTTTGAAACAAAAGACTTCCCTGGGTTGATAATTTATGTTTCGCTTGGTTGTTTGAAATTAATTAAGCAATTATAGTGACCAACAACCACAACCAAGATTAAGGGCGTTCTCAATGCCTAACAACAAAGCTTCAAATTCAGCAACATTGTTTGAACAAGAAAACTCCAATATGTATGATAGATTATGAATTTTTCCTGCATGGGAAACCAAGATAATACCAGCCCTGTTACCTTCATTAGAGTGTGAACCATCAAAGTGCATATGCCATAATTCATCATCTGAATCAATTCCTTCCAGAGGAATATTATCCTCTTCAGCAAAGATGGAATACACTCCTGTCTCTTCTTCGATATAGTTTATGCTATATTGCGGAACACTCTCTATGTAGGGTGAAATTATTCCTTCTCTAAGGACTATAATATTCTTACCATTTTGAGGAATGGATAAATGTGTCCCATTGAGTGAGAGGTATCCACCTATTAGGGCTTGCCAATCTCTCCCCAAGATAATTGAATAATTTGTCACAGGCATATTAATCACCTGAATGCTAAGGGTTGTCCTTGTCTCAGGATGAGCGCATAAAACCAAGGTTACATCTTTAATCTCTCCTATGGTTGTTTGTTGTAGACTATTATAGGAGAGCATGCTTATGGCATTTTCGTTTGTACATGAAAAGCCTAGCTCTTCCATAATAATATTCGACATGAAACTTGGGCCTGAACCACCATCAATGAGGCAACAATGGGCAATCTTATCCATGATCTTTATAGAAATATAAAAAGGGGGGTTTTATACAGGGTATATAAATTTATGTACACCTACTTTATTTAAAGAAGAATCCTCTTCATCTACCTCTTCGGAACGATTGGCTACAACGAATGATTTTCCTTCCATGAATTGTTTCAGATGCATTTGTTGTTCAAGGACGACAACCATGTCTAGGAGAGTTTCATCTACTTTGATGTTGGCCAATTGATTCAATATATTGTATTTGGAAGAGGGAAGAGGGGGAGTGATTCCTTGACTTTCAGAAATTTTAGGAACTTGGGGTGCATCAGCGGTTGAGGATGAGCTCGGGTTAGAAGAACTGCGTGGAGGATAAAATTTACTCTTGGGAGCATAGGATTTGTTCCTAGTGTTAATAACTATGACATCCTCTGGCTCCGCAAAGTCTAGGACAACGATCATAGCTTATAGTCTCTTATGAAAGATCTTATCTCTGGCACTCTTCTTTACCTCACATGTGGTTTCTGTGCTCCTCACAAACATTACACCAACTCCGAGGCCAGATAGCTTTAGGCTAAAAATTATTTTCAACTGGATTTCTAAAGGGGGGTGTAAAAGAGGATGAAGCTCCAGGGGTGAGAGGGGAGACAACACTCTTCCACTTGAATTCTATCATACGATTGTTCATATCTTTTACTAGCTGTACGAGAGCAGACATGTTTTTCTGTCTAACTGATTCTCCCTGGGGAAGACGAGTTCTTTCAATTTGTTCTTCATACTCTAAGAAAGTATGCAAAGAGAAACTGAGATTATCAATGGATTTTTCCTCAAGCCTATGAAGTTAGGGAGAAGGCAATGCATTGTAGTAATTCATGAAAGTGGATTGGTTCTGAGGACAGATAAGTTCAAAGATCTGATTATACAACTTGGTGAAATGCAAGTTGAAATATTTGATGGTCTCACCATATTTATAAGTGGCGTTATTGTATTCCCTCAACTTCTCCGAGGGGATTTTGGATTGCCCATAAGTGGATCATAACCAATATATTAACTCCTCCCAAGTAGATAGGATCTTAGGAGGAAGGTCAAAGAAATCGGTCCCAGCCTTCTCTTTCAAGGAATTGACAAACAAGTGCATGCAGGTCTCATTATAGTTGGCCCCTATGTTATGACAAGTATTAGAAAATTCCACTAGGTGTTCGTTAGTACTGACAGTGTTATTTCTTGAAAACTTAGGCAAATGCTCTTTAAAATTTGAAAGTGGGCGAGTAGTAGGTGATAGTTTAAGAGGAGAGGACACATGCCACGGTGTGGTTGTGGCATCCTCTTCGAACTGAAAAATCCCATACTTTTTAATGAATTTGGTGGGGTTTGTAGTAGATTGGATTGAGATGTGGTGGTTGTACAAGCTACCAATCACCGCTGATGATGAATGTTGGGAAGATGGAGCACTTCCAGTGCCACCAAAGACACCACTAGATGCCATCTTGTGAATGATAGATGAGAGAAAGAAATACAAGTTGAATGAATCAGATAAAGTTCTCCTTAGAGCAGTTTGTTGGGCAGATAACACAACGTTTCATCTTCCTATTTCAGCAATAGGATTGACTTTGGGTGACAAGCCTCTTCTTCTTCTAGAAGCATGAGAGTATAAGGACATGAAAGAAGGGCCAAAACTTGAAGAAACAAAGGTTTACTACTGATTTCTAGGTTGTCTACGTCTAGCCTCCAACTGTTCTTGAGCACTAATATCTTCTTCAATTGTTGCCCAAGAATGGTTAAGTTTGGCATGGGTATTGGAAGTGTCTAGAATGGTGTTAAATAGGTTCAAATCAATGTTGGTTTGGTATTGAAGACCGGGCTCGATATTGGCCAGCCTTGCAATAGAAACAGTCATCAATAGCAAAACAACCAAAGAATCAAATTTAGAATAGAAAGATGTATCGATGAAAATCGAATATAAAAATTAACTAGAGAGATATCGAAGATCTCCCCAGTACGGTTGCCAAATAAATGTTGAGGAAAAGATATGAATTGATCGTACTCAAGCATTTTCAGAATTTACTTGGCTAAATCAAAGTAGACAGGAATATCACCATATGTTTATAGCCAACAAAAATATCATCCTAACTCACAAGTATTAATTACGAGTGCTTAGGCTAGTCTTTTATCAACAAAAATTTTGCTGGAAATTCACTTTTTATGTAATTTTCTAAATATAACATTTGCCAAAATAAATGTAAGGACAAAAGTAAGGACACCAAGATGCTAATCAAGATATATGAGACATAAAGCAATCCTTTATTTCATTCCAATTCACCAAAGAGTCATTTTCTTTACAAAATATCATACATAAATCTTGGACCAAAGTCAAACTTCGACATCCCTGATGGAACATACAAAAGGACCTCTAACAGAAAACCAAAACTGAACTCTAAAAGTTAAATCAGATTGCCACAGATTGTTTCCCACACGACTATGCACAATAGCCTTTATCAGTCATGAAAATTAATTCACAAACAGACAAGTCTGCATAGACTATCAAAGACAGATCAACACCTCTGAAGAACAAGTGTCTGAATGATTTGATTCAGCTCTAAATATTGTTGTCTACAATAAGACCATGCTATCATAAAAGAGAATTAAGTTGTGATGAATATATGAATGAATGAAAACCGAACTATCTCAACATAAACTCAAAGAGCAAACCTTACCATGCTTCTGCTTCTATCCTCCTCTTGTTTCTCCCTTTCCTTTTTCTTTTAACAAATTAGAATCGGTTGAAGAAGTTGAACCAATTCATTAGTGAAGTTAATTAAAAGACTCAACTAACTTTAGATAGGGGGAAGAGTAATAATTATAATAAGGGTCATAAATAAAGAATAACTAGTAGGTGGGACCCCTTGTGACTCCCTTTAGTTCATAACAATCATAACATAACCATTAGTTAAGCAAAACACACCTCCTTATGCCTCCCATCAACATATTTACTTTTGGCAATTTAAACTTATGAAATTTGAAATTATTTCAAAAATAATAATCATATAACCAAAATAAACATGTTGTCCAAAGATCCTTGAAGTCAACTGTCATAAGACAATAGATATAATAAAAACTCAAAAACCACATTTCCCAGTCTGTGGTGCAACCCTTCTTTGATTGTTGTTGTCACCTCTTGATTTTCCTAAATTTTCCTTTGGTTGTGCAGAGCCTTTAGGCCTAATTGTGTTGATCACGTAGGAACAATCATCCCTCAAATGCATTCGGGAAGACACAGATTTGTCAAATCCATTAGAGGGTGAGGAAGGGGCAGTAGTGGCTTTTCCTTTATCAAGGGCATGGTGGGCCTCAGTTTTCAATATCTTTCTAGCATGGGAGGATTGCATTGGCGAGTGATCAGGGGCAGCTTGGGAAATGGGGTTAACCGGCGGAGGAGGAAGCAAAGACAAGTTGGGCTAGCCACGATGTTGGGAGACTGTCGAGTGGAAAATCTCCTGCCATCCATCATTTTTAGGGACCTCAGGTTGTAATGAGACATGAGGAGGTACATGGATATCGGGTGCTTGCGGGGCTTGGAAAGGATCCTTTTCAGGCCTAGGTTGGACTATTCCCTGCCCAATCCAATTGAAGAATTCAGTGTGAAACAATTGGCCAAGATCTTGTGAATCAGCGTCAAAATGTATGGAGAACCTAGGCCTTCTTGGGCCTCGGTTCCAATTACCTCTATCTTTGTTTCCTCGACCATGGCTTCCTCAACTGAAAAAACTCATCATGCATGTGTGATCGATTAGAAAATAGTCTTTTGAATAGCCATACATGACAACTCTTAAAAATATGAAATAGATTTGGCTCAGAATGTATCAGACTCATGCAATCCAATCCATACAAATTGTTTTACTATTAATCAACGAGCAGGGGGGTGAAACGGGGTTATGGGATATGTGAGGGGTTTGTATTGAGCGAAAATATGATATAATGAAAGGGGAGAAGCATGGTAACTTCTCAATGACAACAACAATCAACTGTAAAGAAAACCAATAAAGCCTCACTGCAATCCACACAAGACACTGCCACTTTCATCCATTTTAACAAAAAAATTCTCTTGACTATAATCAATCTCAGAACAGGGAGTGAAAAAGGAACATGGGAGGTGACGGGGTTTGTAATTAGCGAAAATTTAAATAATGGAAGGGAAGAAGGACGATTACTGTTCATGGAATTAATTAAGTGATCCATAAAAAATTCTGTGAAAGGAGATGCATCAACCATCAATCACTTGACTAAATAATATTTTTTGTGTATTTAACAACTTCACTGTTCATAATCAAATGTCCATCACAGTTCCATCACAAAACAGTAGGCATCCTATACAATCTGTAAAAGGATTTTGTTCCCTTATTTGCATCTTATAACAATTTCCAAATAGAAGCCATCCCACTCTGTTAACCATCGAAAACAACCACTACCCATGTGTTTCTTCAATCTACAACTACACTCAAAAGTCATGTTTTCAGAATAATAATGAAGTCATTATTACTGCAATAGATCCCATCAAAAAGAAATGATATTTGTTAACATATATATAGGCAGAAACCAAAGAACCAAGATCAAACTGCAACTCATATCGATATTCAAATATACAACCTACAACCACTGTTTAGACACAAGCTATGCACAGGGTAACTTTCCCAGGCAATGTAATACTGCCACTGTAAAAAAACCATCCAGTATGGCTTAAAGATCTGGTCCATCTAACTGACATGACAAAGACTCGACAACATGCCCTTCATAACAACTGATCGATAAACATGATTAAAACTCTGTGAAACCTAATCTATCCATACTATACACAGTGTAGAGTCACAAAAAAAAAACACGATGCAATATTTCCATTTTACCAAACCCAACACACAGTCAGAGAAATAGCTCAATTCATTGTTGGGTCATCAACCCAACACAATATTACTTTGATTTAGCCCAACTATGATCAAATATGCTATGCAATTCCAAGCTTAAACAATCAAACAATAATAAGGGTATAGTTCCCAAATTCCTTCGGTTCAATAATCGTTCGGCCCCAAGAGAAACCCACAGTTACCAAAACCATTATCTATTTTTCAAACACACAACGCAACATGAGCAATGTCAAGAATTTTCACCAATTCTAGATAAACATTCAAATAATCATCAATACAAAAACCAACGACTATGTATCTACCAAACAACTCATCACTGTATTAAAAAGTCAACAACCTAACAAGTTGTAGCAATGACGCATACCCATGCATCCAATCGAATCGGGGCAAAGGCCCTTTCCATTAACAACATTGAGCTATCGAAATAAGGAAAGTAATTGTGTGCTTTGAAAGTGTAACTGGTAATGTAGGGTTTACCACTATTATAACCAAGCCAATGACTATATACCAACCAACACGACTGCCATACGACCAAATGGGCGAGCCTGTTCTCAAAATCGTCGACAATTATACAACCATCCAATCAAAAACCGAGTCGTAAACGACAGGACAAGTTGGTCTTCTTAAACAATTTCTAGAGTGGAGGGCCAAGGATGTTCCATAGTCAACACGGGGAGAGTAGAGCCACTCTTTGTAATGGAAAAACCTCAAAGGCCACGGTCTATATAGGATGAACCATGACTCATTCATGGTCGGGCACAAATCCATGACAGAGGCCATAACTAAAAAGTAGGGCTCTAGTCTAGCCTAGAAAAGGTTATTTAACGCACGCATGGTATAACCCTTGTGCTCTTAGGTCAACAATCACAACACAGAGGTGAAGACAGGGCCAAGGAATAACATGAACCTCATTTCGTGACCCCTGGTGGTGCAATCAACCAATGTCGAAGTGAACAAAACATACTGACGCAAAAAACCTCCAACCATTAAACCCATGAAAGACAGAGACTGGATTAGTGACAGTGCATGAAGATAGCTATCCACCCAAGACTAAACAAAAACCCTCCAACCAAATAGCAGTGATAACAAAGAACTATCACCCAGGAAGACCAGTAACCTCGATGAACTCAAAATTGTTACAGGAAGAACCATTCACTCTTCATTTCTAGAACCCAAATTTCACACAGTTGCAACACTTAGGAAAACACAAACCCATACACTTGAGCCAGCAATCATTTCATAACCAGAGAAAAATCACAAATGGCCAAAAAAAGACATACCTGTAATCGAATTCCTTAAAACGAGAGTTGGTCGAGCGGTTCCTCCCTGCTAAAATTTTGGATTATAACCACAACAGCAAGATCAAACAATAGCCCAACTAGGGTGGTAGCCAACGGGAAGAGTAAAGGTGGCGTGCAGTAAATGCACGTCGCCTCCACCCATATCTCATTAACTCAACAGTACATGCCAATAAATTCTCTGTTAACACAATTAATCAAACATGTATCGAAACCATCACCACATTAAAATCCAGTAGTGCGATCACCATATCCCATTTCACATCATATAACTCAAACAAAATCGCATAACCATCAATGTCCATTACTTGGTCAAATGTGCCACCAACATTCAATCTATCCAAATACACCATATATATATATATATCGACCACATAATCCAACTAATCATTGCACAACCATTTACTTGTTAACTAGGATCATTGTTAAGTCTTTCATGCATCTAGTATAGTGAATAGGATAACTTCAAATTCTTCCCTTTTACAATTGTTTATTATTTCTTTCCCATTGTTCACATGTAGTATAGTAAAAACACATCATTAGATTCCTTTTCTTTGCACTAATAATATTTTTTCCTTTCTCGAAAACTGTCTTTCATGTAATTTCACTAACGTGTTTGTTGTGCAGGTGCGATAAGAACAAATGACATTAATGAATAGCATAGGCTATAGTAACATGAAGAATCAAAATTTCAAAATCTCAACTCATACCGACAACAAAAATATCTCACCAACCATGTAAATTGTGTCGCATTTCATCACAACATTAAAAATGAGAAGATCTGATCTTCAAGAGTTCAAGGGGGTCCCATCTACTAGTATTATTTAGTTTTATATTAATAGGTTTTAGCAACACTTTGCGGGTGAAACTACGTTGACGTTTTTAATCGTCAACATGGCCGAATCGAAGATCTTTTCCTTGGAGAAATCAGTCAATGGTGTAGGGTTGTAGGTGCGGTGTCATCGACAGGTCCAGCCGCTTAACGGCCTCAGCTAAGATCATGTTCCTCTGACTGCCACTATCGACAATGAAATGAAGTGGAGCCCTCTTTACCCACATCTGTGAGTGAAAAGGGCGTTCCCCTTCATGTAGTTATTTTGTTTCACTTGGCTGGACTTTGGTGGTAGCGACAGTCGCGTTGGGTTCGCATCGATAATCTACTTCCCTCCTTATAGATTCGATTCGGAGTCAAAATATACCTTTGACTTAGAAGCTTTCAACTTGGCCACCATTGACTGCTTGGAGCAACATTCTTCAGTGTTGTGCCAGGGGATTTTATGGTATTCACACCACTTTCCTGAGTCCTTCTTTGACTTCTCATTACCCTTATTATGTTGCAGCTTGGACTGGTTGTCCTGAGAGTGGATATCTTTTCTCTGCCCCTTGTTTTTTGCGTTGGGGCCACCATTTCCCTGCTTCAACTATGAAGAGTTTGCAGATCTAAACTCTCGTCTCTTTTGCTTAAATTTATGCTCAATCTTGAAAACATATCTATAAGTCGTACCCAATGATGTGATGTCCAAAAACTCCATTTATGTTTGAATGTATCTATGCATAAAGTCATGGTATTTGAGCACCAGATGTCATTCAGAGTCTTTGATACCCAATTTGGTGTATAGGGTATGGAAAATATTGGTGAAATTTGGTATTGTCTAGTCCCTTTCCTAACGCAGGGTGGTCCATCTTCTCTATTGTTCCTCGTAGATTCCAACAATGTAGTACTATTATTTAATGGCATCCCTGAAGAAATTCCATGTAAGGGTGACCACAAAAATTATAGATTCCTCTATGTCCCTTTGCTCAGAGTAAGTATCCCGCCATTCCTTAACATGGGGGGTGGCCTTGAGGAGTGAAAAAGTAATCTTTTCCCTACTGGAAAAATTGTGGATCGAAAAATACCCTTTGAGAAGATTAAGCCATTTATCTACAACATCCACATATATCAGTCCTTCAAATAATGGAATATCAAAATTTACTTATACCTTAAAGGGGTTTCATGGCCGCTTGATGAAGATGTGTCTCTTGTGGGCAGTCATCGAAGGATCTGTGCAAAGTTGTCCATGATTTTGTTCCTTTGTCATGCAAGGGATTCCTCGAGCAACAGTTTAAAAGGATCTCCTACTCCATCATCTTTCTTCTCTTCCCCCATGAGTTGTTTTCGGGCTCAATGTGACCGATCTTGCAAAGGCTCGACTGGTTTGAGTCCCAACTTCTTGTACCCAGATCTTGTTGGGGACATGCATGAATAAAAATAAGTGAAGAGAAGACCGCTCAGATACAAATGATCTAGATTTATGAGTGGAATGAAATAAATAACAGACTAAATACAATAACACAGAGATACAGAGAACACCAATATATATCCAGTGAATAATAACTTCTATTAAATCAATAAAATAGACTGAAACTGTAAAACTGCAGAACTAAAAACAACTTGCTCGAATGGTGGTAGTTATCTCTGAGAAGAGATGTGTCTACTACGCACATCCTTCTAAGCATAATGGTTAAAATGAGGCTCCAAAGGCCTTTTTAACATTACTCATGAATGCCAAAACCCTAGACATCCAAAAACCTAACCCTAGGAGATGAAACGCCAAAAGTTATGTGGGCCCCGATGGTTAATCTAGTACCTCAACTTACCGGGGTCGTAAATTTTGCATACGACCTTCATTTTAGGCATGTGATAGCTTTTTGGAAAGGTATTTTCGATAACTACACATTATGACATAAAATTTTGAATATGTCTACATGTTGACTGTGGAAAGCCAAAAAAAAAACACTGTTTAGAGCCCCAAAACGACCCTAGAAGTACAGAAAGATGTAATGACATGAAAACTTCCAAAATAAGCCAGTTGGGATAGGTGGGAGGCCACCAATATCCACCTGGATGATTTTTAGGTCTTCATGATAACCCCAGAAGTGAAAAACCAACAATTATAAAGAAATTTCATCATTACAGAGAAACATGTTGAACTAAAAACTATCAAAAGGAGCCAGTTGGAATAGGTCGGTTGCCACCAATATCCACCAAGATCAGTCCCCCCCCATAGGAAGAAATGGTATCCATTTATCTAAGTGACCCCATCATGTGAGATTTCATACACCACTTGGTCAAAATGAAGAGTGTCTCATGCAGTTCAGAGAAGGAGGGATTATCCCTTTCTCTTCGCTAGCACTTTCAGGCTCTTAAAACAGCTAGGATGGAAGAAGGATACATGCACAAAGGAAGAGGCTCAAAACCCTCCCACCAAAGGAGTTTTAGCTAATTTTACCCAAGCATAGTATTGTTTCGACCCAATCTAAGCTAATCAATGTTTTGACTGTGAGATTTACCAATAAGACCAAATCAAAGAAAAAATCTCACTCAATTGATACCAAGTAGACAAATTTCAAAGGGCTCATAATGAACATCCCCTATCTTTGACTCCTAGTGTTCTAGAAATTTAAATTACATAAATGAAAATACCAAGACATCCACGTGGCAATATTACGTGGTCTTTCTTTCAGAAGTGTGTCTCTTAGTCAACCGAATTTGAAATATAGCTAACTTGAATATGATATAAGTGTATATATATAAATATAGATAGCTAGTATAATAGATATTGTTTTGTTTCATGGGGAATAACCCTATCTTTTGTTTTCAAGTGTTTTTCATGTGTTTGGGTTTTTGGTATTTTGGTTTTTTGGAAGGCCCCTTTACAGGAAACAACCTGTACATGAAAAATAAAAGAAAATAAAGAATACAATAAGTACAAATTCACCCTCCCTACTAAACTTGACATTAACCATGGTAGGTACGATGGCAGGGAAACCCAACCATCACCCAATCACAAGTTTATGTGCCTTTTTCCCTTCATCTTAAGTGGCGTGGTACTTGAATAAATTCAATAAAGAATAAATCAAAACATCTACACTACTCAACCCAAGGAATGGGTTTGAAGCTCATTGTGGGCCGCATAGCTGCCATATGCAAGAGAGCTTCAACTGGCTCCTTGGTTAATGATTGAAAATTATCTAATAAAAACTAAATCAATGATAATATACAAATAACAATTTCAGATTTTGATGAACATAAAATTAAAGGAAGGCTGAGAATTTTCTTTACATAAACAGACTATAATAACAATGAAGCATATGAAAGATTTATGAAACCTAGTAAAGTAAAAAAAAGTGTAAAAATGGATCTTAGGGAAATATTTTACAAGGTTTTTTGATGTTTTTTACTTTCTTCCCTATTGGCCCCTTTACCTGAAATAGGCTTACAAGTGGTTCACAACCGCTTAGGTGAAGCAAAATGGGCAACAGGTTACTCCTTAGCAGATTAGTAATGAATTTTTTAGTATGTTTAAGGAAGGAACTGAACTAAAGAAAGAAAAAAAATTGGAAATTAAAGGTATAAAATAACCAACTAAGATGGTTGTCTCGAGAGGGTAAACTAAACAAAATGGTCAATTTTCCTATTTAGGACAACAATATCAATGGACAAAAAACTAAATCTAAAAGAAGAATCAAAAGAGAAGAAATAAATAGTAATAACTAGCAAAGAAAAGGGGTTTTTAATGGTTATCCTAAGGGGCCCTAGACCTCTTGACTGCTAACTATGGCTGATATGCCTAGCTCCTTCCTAAAATCTACACAAAAATAACTTCAAACAATAGTTTTTAGTATATAGTAGATAGGGACATTGGGAATCTTGTTAATCCATCCACACAAGATTTTTTTTTCTCTTTGAGCTCATCTTAGGACACCTGCGTTATATTTTAACAAATGTACCTCCCCAGCCAAATTTCCCACATGAAAATGTCTTCCACCTGGATCGATCTGCCGAAATGTGTATTAAGGCCAAAAACAGGGGCAATGCCTCGTCTCCGCCCCACAAAATAAGTAAAATAAAGTTAACCCCAAGTGAAAACCAGTAAGTTAAACCCAAGGAAATAACAAGAAATATCTGGACAACCTATCCCTCTTGGAGATAGCTAACATAAGAATTATTTACTACTACCCCTCAACCTATTAGGATCCGATCCTAACCCCTCTCAGTTGGTCATTAGTTAGTAGGATATATTTTCCATGTAATAAAGGCTGACATAAGTTAATAAGGCCTATTAAATAAATGTGAACAAGTAAATGTAAGAAGACCTAATAGAAGCTTCCACTTCTAAAAAGATCTTTCTCTAGGATGTTCTCTAGAAGATAAAATTATTACAAATAAGAGTAGGAGGTATGAGAAAGAATGTCTTAAGAATTATTGTAATAGAGCATTGCTCTGTTGGAGGTTTCCCCCTTAAAGAGGCAAGTGAACATTGCTCTCATTTCAATCAAAGGTATCATTTTTGGTGTGCCCTTCTCTATATTTTGTTGTACCATTGGTAATTTCTGTGATATTTCTTGTCTCTACTCAAAATAACACAATTGGGTGCATAAAAAGTGGTATCGGAGCTCTTTCCTAGGAAAGAATTGTGGGTTAATTTTTTTTCTAGGGTAGAGACATATTCTGACGTCTTTAAGCTACAATGATATTTGATTCAACGCATAAATACACAGCCTGGGAAGTATACACACAGGGAATAAAAGAGTTTTTTAAGCTCACATTGATGGACACCCTTGTAACCCCTATCGGTACCCCTTTGAGTGGTAGCGCATCAGACAACACATGTATTCAGACTAGCCTAAGTATCCTGAAACCCTCCATAGATCAACCAATCATCCGCCTGAATGTTATAGTTCTATCGAGAACAACACTCAGGAAGATACTATCTAGTACATGGGTAATCGAGTAGTATGGATAAGGATATGGTCGAGCCTCCTTAGTTGGTGCCTTGAGATATTGGGTTGAGTACTACTGTTCGACCCCACACATATATCAGAGAGCTATAACATAGGGAAAACCATTTTCTATAGGAACCCTGCAAACCCTAACTAGGGGGGAACATCCCAAGGAAGGTACAAACAAGATTTTCTAGCCGCACAACCTTGTCTCCTGTATTCTGGTTGTGAATTAACTACACAATTTTTACAATTAAGAATTTGGGCATTCTGAAGCTACAAAAGTATTCAGATTTGAGCATAACCCCACTGGAGTAAAAAGAAAAAATAGTGGTCCCACCTGCACCCTTATTTGATATCTATCCCATTGGATTCCTCTCTTCATCTAGATAGTAGTTGTACCATTCATTTTTAAGTTGTTTTTTTTTCCTGTGGACTCGAACCATTCTTGGCATCCTTATTTAAGACTTACTCCATTGGATTCCTCTCTTCATCCTAATCGCAGTGGTACCTATCATTTTATGTGGACCAAATTCCTCTCCTGACACCCTTGTGTGTTATAAAGCCCAAAAAACTCCATATCTTGTGTTGATCATTGAGGTATTACTCTACCTAAGCCCTTACAATGGTTCCTACCACTCACGCTCAAACCCTATATGAATTGGAAACTAAGGTAACCAAATTGTTCAAGGAGCTAACCCAGGGCCTAAACAACCTCTCCAAAAATATTCAAGAGGAACTACACCAAAAATTGAACACCCTCTCCAACCAATTTCAAGAATTTATGATGCACCGATAGGGTCCGCAATTGGAGTCCCACCTTCACACTTCTCATTCTTCCCATTATTAGAACCCCCATCTTTCCCACTCCCCTTGGGGCTCTCCCAACTCCTAGAATATGGTGCCCAAAGTTGAGATGCATAAATTTGATAGCTCAAACCCAGCTGGGTGGGTATGTCAAATGGAATAATACTTCTTCCTCCATGATATATGGGACGATGAGACCAAAATCCATGTCGAAGTTCTGTATTGATCAAGAACAATGGAAATGGTGGCAATGGCATAAAGAATGTTATACGGGACTACCAAATTGGACCATGTTCACAAAAGCAGTTTGTGCCCGTTTTGATATGGAATCTCACTTTTTGGGATGACTCACCAAGCTGCGACAAACAAGCCCAGTGGAAAAATTCATCTCTACATTTGAATAGTTGGCTATTAGAACTGAGGGCTTATCTGATGAGTTTTATCTGGGCTATTTTCTTAGTGGCTTAAACAATGCCATTCGGGCTCATGTTTGCATGCACCATCCAACTACTTGGTTGCAGGCATGCACATTATCTCTAGAAGATGAGACCATGATGCAGACCCAAACCCTTTGTTCTGTTGTTACCAACCTCCTTCGTCCAGGGTATTACTCTGCTCTGACACAAAACTTGAAGGTCCAAAAGCTATCTCCGACAAAAATGGATGAACGTCGAAAGAAAGGAATTTATTATTACTATGATGAAAAGTATTCCCTGGGTCAAAAATGTCATGAACAAAAGTTCTTCCAAATTGAAGTGTCAACTTTGAAATCCTTTGAGGACATATTATCAGATGAGGCCACTGACATAGAGGACACACAACCAACTGTCCACATATCAAATTTAGTCCCACCTCTCATGGAACCAGAGGAACATGTCATCTCCCTCCATGCCCTTGTGAGTATTTTTGCTCCATAGACATTAAAAATCAAGGGCTACATCAAACATAGGCTAGTAGTGGTGTTGATTGATAGTGGTAGCACCCATAATTTTATTCATCGCAGGATAGCTAAGGAGGTCAATTTATTTGTCAGACTAGTTTCTAATTT
>JASDQU011401612.1:35323-48536 GCA_032191745.1 Picea mariana | reverse complement strand
ACAATAGAATGATAAATGACATAAAGAAGTAAGAATGGAATTAGAAAAGGAAATAATGAGAATTCCAAAGTATAATGAATATACCTCAGTTGAATATGGTTTACTAAGATTTCATAGACAAATTTGTGTACCATAGGATGAAGAGATCCATAATTTAATATTAAGGGAGGTGCACGTAGCTATATATATTTCTCATCCAGGAGTGAACAAGATATATAAAGAATTAAAACCTTTGTTCTTTTGGGTAGGGTTGAAGAAATGTTTAGTAATTTATGTGGCTTGATGTCTAGAATGAAAACAAGTAAAGGTTGAGCATCAACACTTAGTAGGGTTTCTAAAAACACACACAATTCCCAAGTCAAAATGGGAAGTAATATCAATGGATTTCATAATAGGATTTCCTATGACCTCAAGGAGACATGATTATATACTAGTTGTGGTGGATACCTTATTGAAGAGTGCTAACTTCATACTAGTGAAAACAACATACCGAGAACCAAAGGTGGTGGTAGTGTTTGTAAATGAGATAGTGAGGTTACATGGAGTTCCAAAGAAAATAATTTCAAATCAAGGATCAATGTTCACAAGTAGGTTTTGGACAAGATTTTAGGAGGTTTTAGGAACTCAACTTAACATTAGTACAACATATAATCCAGAGACAGATAGTCAAATTGAAAGATTAAATTAGGTATTAGAGGATATCCTTCATATGTATGTTATTGACCAACAAATCCATTGGAAATAATATACACCTTTATTGGAATTTGGTTACAACAACAATTACCACAATTCAATCAAAATGACATATTTTGAGTTTTGTATGGAAGACCTTGTAGGACTCCTCTAAATTGGGATATTTTAGAAGATAGAGTGATGGTTGGTCCTAAAATTATTCAAGAAATAGAAAAATAAATGAAAATAATTTAACAAATATTAAAAGAAGCAGAAGATAGACAAAAAATCCATGCAGATGCACATAGATTAGATATAAGTTATAAGGAAGGAGATAAAATTTTCTTCTGAGTAAGGCCCCAAAAGATTTCTATTAAATTTGGGAAAGGAGCCAAATTATCACCAAAATTTATGGAACCTTTTAAAATTATAGAGAGAATAGGGTCAGTTTCCTATCACCCTGATTTTCCTAAAACCCTAAACCATATGCATGATGTTTTTCATATCTCTATTTTGCATCATTATATTTTAAATCTGTTGGCGTTGTGTAGTGTCGTTGTTTCGTTACACGCTTTCACGCGTACATACCTTATTAACACTGGGGGGTTTGAGATCGAGGGTTCATCTAGAGTGTGTCCAATAAAACCCCCTAAGTATTGGCATATCAATCCCTGGTTGAGGTCAAGGAAGGTCTCACTCGAGATGCAAATAGGATCACATAGACCATAAGGTCTTGTGTCAAGGATGGAGGATCAAACATAACTAATAGTATTGTAAATGACATCCATGTAACTCATATCTGATAATCTAACAAGGACCAAGAATTAAAACAATACATGCATAGGTGTTACTCATTCACAACATACACATGATAGAACAAAACTACCATATCTTTATTATTGGACATATTCCATCATATTAGAGATATACAACGTGTTGAATAACTGAATTGAACAACCATAAGACTTTATCTCAATACTATATAAATAGTGGGAATACAACAGTATGCGCCTTGCACAGGATTACAATAGGCTAACTCAGAGCTCTAGGACTAATGCATTTATAAACTAACCAACCTATTTTCTAAGTTGAGATCTTTCTTTTATATATGCTTTTGATGGGGAGCATTATCCTTTACTATTATTCTCCACTCAATTGTTTGATCTAACAGCCTCACACGCTTCTCGTACATGCTGAGTCTCCACATAGGTTCTCTGCATAAAGGGAAATCTTAACTTCCTATCCAACTCATCTTCTAGCCACTCCACATCTTCATCTGTGGTTGGCAACAATCACTACGGGAGATATCTCATTGATTCCTTTCTATCTTTTGGCGGGCATCTTCTTGGTTTCTAATGAAACTGACAAAACTCAGATTGGCGTGCTCAACTGAAAAAACTTAGCTCGACATGCCCTTGACCACCTTTAGAGTTGGAGTGCTTATTAAGAAAACCTGGTCCGATGCGCACACTATGGCATTCTTTCGCGCATCTCCTTAGGCCCTCGCAAAACCACTGGATGAGCGCACACAAATTTCGTTTGTGCATGCATGCAAAATTGGACCCAAAACTTTAGGTGCCAACAAGCCCCCACCACTATTACCTAGCTCGTCCTCAAGTTAGATTCTTTATGGAATGATGTATGCAACAAACGACACTGTGCCATTTATGTTCTGCACAAAATCCAAGAACTGATGCTCAGGCTCAAAAAAGCATTCCTGAAGGGACAGGGTGATCTGAATGGTTGTTTCTGCAATCTCATATGTGACCGTCAACAAGGTGAGGTCCATGGAACAGAGTTTCTCAATCAATGGGATGACTGCAGTTAGCATATCTGATAGCTGGGTGAACAACGTTAATATTGTGTCGGCTATCACAAAAATCATATCAGATGTATTTTGGTGCTCCTCCTTTGCTGTAGTAATTTCTTTGGTCCTTGTGGCTATGGCCTACATCGCAATGACTCATTTTCACAAATCTAGAGAAGTGATATCTTCCTTCTACTGTGGGACCTCCAGGTCAACCTTGCGAATGCGTTCGATAATGGTAGACACTTCATATGGGGCTGAGAGGAGAAGGTTTGCACCTATTGTTGGTCGTGATGGAAAGTGGCTTGAGCTATCTGAACGAGTGTGGGAGAAGATGAAGTGACGGAGATGGAGTGAGGCACTGGTGAATTATTTCCAATGAACTATACTTCAAGCTGTTTTAATCGGGTCATTACAACAGAGAGCTTAAAGCTCGGAGGTGGGTCTCCGTTGGAAGTAGAAGTGATTGGAATCCCAACATATAAGCCATCCACCTCCTTAAGCAAGTTGTTGAAGGATGAGAAAATCTCGACGAATTAAGTCTAATTAGTTGTATGTACTGATTTGTCGGTGTCATATTGACTTTGTAGGTTTTGATGGGCCTACATTTTTTTTTGATATAGCTGATGTGTTTGGTTATGCACTGCAATAGCCACTTGGTGTTGTAACTGCAACTGGGCAAGGTCTTACGCAATTCGTTTGTTGTTCTTTCCTATCTTAGAGAGAAAAGTGGTGTTATGTTCATGTAGTAGAGGGTTAGGAAGAGGTGCCAAAGGAATCCCACCATGTTGTGCATCGAGGATAAGTAGTGACGGAGGGTCCACGCGAAGGATACAAGCGAGAAGACTGGTAGTAGCATTGGAAGGCAGTGGACGTGAGGTATGGACTGGAATTTGCACCACGCCTCCTAACAGTCTCCCAAGATGGTCGACATTGCATGGCACCTTGGAATGGAGTTGTTGTTGTAGAAACAACTAGCAACATAATGTGTCTATGAGAGTGGCTAATTCCGACATCATTTGAGCAATGCTAGTTGGAGCAGATGAGTTAGAAGGGCGAACGAAGGAGTTGGTTCTATGTCGCTTGGGGCTCGATGGTGTTGGTTGATGCAGAGGTGCAGACAAAGGATCCCAAATCCTCTTTTTTATTGCTTCATGCTGAGTACCCCTGTTGGATGAAGGTGGATTGTGAGATGGATGTCAGGATGCTTCAGCCTTTCTGCACTCTTGGTTGTGCTTCGTGCACATCTCAAGGTTCATGGTATCTTCGACTGGGAATGGTTGAAGATGGGCATGGCACTTGATACCCCCTTGTTGAATGTATTGCTAAAAAATACAGACAACAAGGAGCGACATAGAAATGCCCTAGCCCTCATTACGATAAATATAGATGTTATGTGATGTGCATTAAAAAATAAGATAACCCTCATACTTGTTGATAAAGATGCGTGGTATGCATCCATATGTTGTAACAATCTGCATGAGTTGGTGATACCAGTCCTCAAATAGCTTGTTGATAGATTTTTTGATGTGAGGGTATTTTCTTTCATGTAGTCATAAGAAGGGACGACCCTCAAATACCTGATGGATACCACTAGGTCATTCAAACCTGTGAGGGGGTCACCAGAGTACCATTTATAATAATAAAAGGATCCAACTATAATGAAATTGTTTTCCAGCATTATGGGCATCCAAAAAATCATCTATGAATTTGTTCATTACATATCGGGCCCAGGCCATCTGAACGTCGGTGACACATCGCTCGACTGCTACGACAACCCCATATGGGCATTCGTCTTTGGTACAATTGCGTAAATTTTTTTATGCTAACTGATGGGTAGCAAACCGAAGTGGTATGTTGATGAATTTCAATATAAGAATTCTCCACCTCCCTTGATGGGTAGAATAGGTGCCATAGATTTCTTATGAGGCATCATCCTAGGTAGTCAGAGCCTTTTCAGGCTCTTCACCCTGAATAGGTAGGTCTGTCACATGACAAATGGATGCTTCATCGATGGGGTACTTCCCTCCCAGCCAGAGGTAGTCGCCATGAACTCGGGTGAGTAATAGGTGGGTGCATATAGTGACCGGACAATTGTGCCCAAAGTGAGGACAATTCAGCAGGGAGAGGACGCCTACCTGGCAAAAAGGCTGGGCCCATTCCTAGATGAGTGTAAATGACCTGTTGTATGTACTACGAACATTGAGAGCATAGTGAGCAAAGGCTGGAGTGAGGAACTTCTCATAGTTGCAGACATCATAATCGATGAACTGGACCTCTTATATTCATTTGGTTTGGCATTCTGTGAATGTGACATGCATAGGTAAGGCTTGGTATTTTGGTTGGTGATTGGTGGTACTATGAGGTTTGCTTTAGACCTAAGGTCTTCTTGAGGAACCCATGGAAAGCATGAGTTGGGCATGGAACAAAGGTTTTTCATATGGGTGAGGCGGATGAATCTGAATTGCGGTTTGGTTAGTTGGGTAGATGAAAGTGAATTTAGTATATTGGGAAGAAGGTGGAGATGGATGAAGGAAACACTAATGATAAAGGAAGTGAATTTCCCACAAAGTATTGTGGGCTAGTCAGAGGCTATACAGGATTTGAACGTGAGATAATTATGACATGTGTGAGTGTACCATATCACAATAATATGGGTTGCATCATGGCCATTTGGTGGTTGTATGAGCTGTCATAGCTATCAGTTGCGAGGTCATATGCTAGGGAAGTAGTGAGGGAGTAAGTTCTCTTAAATAGTTAGTTAAAAACCATCGGATCTTAGGTATGGGGAAGGCCACTGTAGTTATTGTTGGGACTATCCATGAGAATGCCACCATCTTGATATACAAAGGGACCATGATGATGGGGCTCAATGCAGAATTGGAACATTTCATACTAGCGCGCATGTACTTCTATGGGAGGCATTGCTCAGGTTTCTTGCACCCCTCCGTGCGGTTTCTTTGATTCGAATGAAGAGTGTTCAGAACCCTCCTTTGTTGTTTTCCTTCTATGCATGGTGTGAGGGGGATTAAATATGTCAGGGAGATGGCTAGCCTTCGAAACTTTTTAGAAGAGTCGGGAAGGTAGCGAGGACACATGGGTTGGGGTTGTGTAGATCTCCACCATTCTTTGAAAGTACACTTATAGAGTCGGGGTCGTGCCAATTAAGTATACTTATAGTACCGGTAGGAGATACTATCTTCCATGCGCTCCTCCGCAAAGATGTGTGCACACTTCCTTGTTGACACCTCGTAAATCTTATTATGCCATATATCCAAGGAATCTTCAAAATTTGTGCCATAATATTTAACACTCCTCCAACTTAAATCTCCATCTGCGGTGGGGTTGATGTAATCCTCCCTGTGCCCCATGACCTTGTAAATATTTTCAATTGCCAATATATATGCATCCTCATCGACATGCTCATTGTAGTGGTCACTTTCATATGGATCCAGTGGTGTGACCACGCAGAGGGTGTTAGTATCAAATGAAATTTAGCGCTTTTTCAAATTCAACACCACATTGTTATCAAAAGCCCAATGGATTCCTAACAATGCAAGGTAGGGATATGAATAATCCATGATTTCAATGAATTTGAAGTTGGAATTTATTTTTACTCCTTTCTATGTTCACCTCAACAACCGACTGATGGGGTAGATCCTATATTGGTTGGCTAATCGAAGTTGAATGGGTAACCAGACCAACTTCAGTTTCCTCATCACTTCCTATGATTTCTTGGGTAAAATGTTCACATTGGATCCTAGATTCAACATGAATCCATCCATATCATACCCACCAATATCCATTGTCATCTTAAACTCTCGGTCAATGCAGTTTTTCTTCCTGACCTGGCAGACATCCCTTTTTGGCAGCAAAGTTGCAATGGTGGTATCCTCTCCTTGTTCTTTCATGCAAGTAGTTAACATATGAGTTAAATTACTCACAACCTTTGGATCTCTGAGAAAATACAAACAATAGTGCAAGAAGGTATTGAATTGATCTTCTGCTTATGCCATGTGACCAAGGTTGTAAAAGTATTTTGGGCGTGCTGCGCATTGCAACTCTTCTTGGCGTTGTTCATATGCTTCCTTCTCTGCGTGTCACAACATAGTCTGTCTACGTTCTTATTCTATTGATCTTTGGGTGGCAGGCTATATTTCTTCACGCACATGAGCTTCCTCCAAAGATCAATACATCGTGCATTGTAGTTATTTGTGTGCAAGCACTTCCTCCAGTGACCTCTGTGTCACCTGCTACACTTCTTCGTAGATCCATGATTCTTCTAGCAATCTCTAAACTTCCTCCTAGACCCTACCTCTTCAAGATACCTCTGAGTCGCACATTATATCTCCTCACGCATTCATTTTTCCTCTAAGGATATTTTTGCATCGCACACAAACTTCTTTTGTTGAGCCGCATCAAACTTAGGAGGAGGTTGGGGGGGATTCCTGATATTTCCCTCTGCTTGCTGACCCAAACCTTCTCTGTGCTCGAATTCTTTACCCATCTTCACCCCTATTGTGTTACTACCACAATTGAAACATGTGGGGGTCTGCTACCTCCTCCACCATATCCTCATCCGCGGTCATTTCCATACCCACCTCAAGGTCCTCCTTGATATATGCCTCTGTTTCCACCACCACACTCACCACCCTTTTGTTCCTCTTGCACCCATAATGCATCTTGAGGTTTATCTTGCATCATTTAGAGGGAGTGAAAACTACTGATATCGTGGCCGATGGACTTACAAAATTAACAGAAGGGGGTGAGTGGGGTGGCACATGGCCCCACTAACGACATATTTCATGCCATTTTGAATATCAATATGGAAATGGACTTGGCGCACCTATAGCCACATAATTTGGAAGGACCAAGCACTCATCTCGTCAATGCCCCTCTGAACAACATGTAGTGCACCACACATGTTTGCAAAAATTTATATCCTTGGCCATATATTGCATATGTATAGTTAGGTTGGCCAGTTGCAACCAAACCTATGCCAACCTGACCAATGTTTCTATGTCTCTTGGTGTGGCTTCCAAGCGCATCGCAATATCGACTTCCTTGGCCTCAGTTGTCACCTTTTGTTGAGTGAGTGGGACTCAAATATGGGGGAGAGGCCCCACAATGAAATATTATTTGTGTTGCATGTCCTAGATCTGGAATGTCATCCTATCCAATGGGATTTTGAATCATTGTTCATAATCCTAGATGGTCTCTCCTTCTTTCTACTTGATTTCCTTGATTTTTGTAATGCATTGGGACTCTAACTTCGGCTTCTAAAATTCTTGAAGTAGATCATGTTTGATATCAGTCAGGGAGCTCACTTGTCATGTTGGCACCATAGCCTTATATTTCATGTACCACATCAGGGCCTGATCCTTGAATGTAGTTTCTAGTTGCGTGATCTTAACCGCCTCGTCTGTAACTCTCTTTATAGACTAGATTACTTCACAGGTGAACTAGTGTTGCTTGAAATCATTCTTACCCGTTCCATGGAACATGAGAAATATCAACATACTATCTTTATTGGCCATCTTGGGACCAATTTTAATTCCACTCTTCTGACTGCTATCGTCTAGATCCTTCCACACCACTATCGCTTGGGGTAAAGTATTTTTGACTTCACCTTCTCCTTCACTTGTGTCGTCACTTCTTTTCTCTTTTTATTTTTCTTCAACGTCAACCTCTTCACTCTCTACTGTGTGTTCTTCTTGATTAAAAATTCTCAAGGGGGGTGGAACAAAGAGGGGGTAAGACCGTCTTCTCTTTAAATTTCCTATGAGCGGACCCAAAGAGCTATCTAGTTGTAGCTGATCAAGACTATCCAACATTATCAACTCATCTCCCCCACCACTAGGGGATCCTCCATCTTCCTCCACTTTGGTGCATCCACATTCTTTACCTTCTCCTCCTAATCTAACTACACACCACCAATGTGCAATCCTGTCTCCTAGCCGATCTGTGCACTGCCACTGTACAATTCATCTCTCATTCTGATCTGCAGACTGCCACATTGCACAGAGTTAGTTTCTCCCCTCAACATGTGACTTCTCTGCTCACAACTCACTGGGTTGCTTAGCATACCACCACTACACCAAGAGCCAACATACTGTCTGATTGGTGTCCCACCGTAATGTGCGACAACTTCTCTTCTTTTCAATGAGTAATAGTGTGACACTTCCTCTTCCGAGTTCACTGGAACACCAAAAATCTATGCCCGCACACCACACATGTGTGCTGCTCTTCTTCTAAAGGTTGCATCATACCACAACAACCAAAGGGTATGAGCTTTGTCACATAGGCCCTCACTACCACTACTGTCACTACTAGTATCTTCGATTCCAAGCCTCTTAATACGCATGCCCTCACTTGTGCTCCACTCTATCACAACATCCTCTCCCACACCACTGCCTGGTGTAAGCTTCCTCTTCATTTTGGGCCCGACACCTCATTGCGCACCTTCGACTAACTCTTATCTACTCTTCCACTCAACTTTATCCCTCAGCTCATCTCTACTTGTGTATTTTTCAACTCTTTTTCTCCTCTTCTCTTCTGGGTCCATTCCATTCTTCACCTCATATTAACAACTTCTTGGATCCTCCTCATTGGATCCATATTATGGTTATTTCCCCCCCACCTTTTCCAAAAACACCCCCCAGTGCTAGGGGGTTTACTCAACCATCCTATCAGGATATATGCACATCATTATTTTTTCCACAAACAACATCTTGATCTAAAGGGGGATCTCTTCTAACATCCACTTTCTTAGACCTTCTTCAGACTTTCTTTCAGCCTCTCTGAAAGAATCATTATATTCTATAGAAAACTCAACAATGTATCCTTCCTTCACTCGGGAAAACCATAAATCAATGGCCTGAGTCCACTTGTTATCCAATTCCTTTAGACTATCAATCTTGGCTTGATCCCATACTATTGGCTATGATGGTAACACCACCAAATTAACTTCCACTTATCTTTTTAACAATTCATGCAACAAACATGGAAATTCTGCAAAAAATAATTCATGCAGATCAGAGTAAAGATATCTACATTTCCATTCTTTCACATTCAACAACAACCCTTTTGTCTCTCATAGGAAAAAATCGTCCTCCTTCGCTTCTATCTAGTCTTGAATCTCCTCCTTAGATGGATGCCACCACATTTCTCTTTTCTTCCATCAATCTCAACAAGACTTCAGGTCCTGACAACAAAACCATGTGTTGGCATTGTGCAGTGTTTCTATTTTAGTACGCTCTTGTGCACACACTGACCTTATTAACACTGGGGGGTTTGAGACCTAGGGTTCATCTAGAGTGTTTCTAAAAAAAATCCTAAGCATTGACATATCAATCGTTAGTCGAGGCTAAGGAAAGTCTCACCCTAGATGCAAAGAGGATCATAGAGACCATAAGGTCTTGTGTTGGGGATGAAGGATCAAACATAAATAAAAATATTGTAAATGACATCCATGGAACTCATGTTTGATAATATAACAAGGACTAAGAATTAAAACAATACACATAAATGTTACTCATTCATAAAAAACACATGATATAATAGAACTTCCATATCTTTATTACTGGACATATTCCATCATATTAGAGATATACATTGTGTTGAATAACTGAGTTGAAAAACCATAAGACTTCATCTCATTACTATATAAACAATGATAATACAATAGTATGTGCCTTGCTCTAAGATTTAAGATTCATACAAATATAAGACACCAAAGACTTCTCCATACAACACAAGATTACAATAGGCCAACTCAAAGCTCTAGGACTAATGCATTCAGAAATTAACCATCCTGTTTTCTAAGCCGAGACCTTTATTTTATATTTGTTTATGTTGGGGAGCGTTGTCCTTTACTGTTTTGATCCACTCACTTGTCTGATCTAATGACCTTTCACACTTCTTTTACATTCTAGGGCTCCACGTAGGTTCTTTGCATCAGGAGCAATCTTAACTTTCGATCTAGCTCATCTTTTGATAGCCCCATGTCTTCATCTACGCCTGGAAGAAATCATTCGAAGAGATATATCGATGATTCATTTCTTGCTTCCAACATGCATCTTCTTGGTTTCCAACGCAACTGAAAAAACTCAAACCGGTTCGCCCTTGATCGTCTTTAGAATTAGTGCGCTTCTTAAGAAAACCTAGTCCGATGTGTGCACTATGTCATTCTTTCATGCATCTTCTTAGGCACTCGCAAAACTACTGGATGGGTGCACACAACTTTCGTTTGTGAATGCGCGCAAAAATGGACCCAAAAATTTGGGTGCCAACAAGATCCATATAATTTACTTGATCTGAGCAACTTGTAGGTCTAAGATGAAGGGGCCCTAAAGGGTTAAAATGCCATATTTTCTAGTTTAAAACACCAAAATCAACCTCCATTTTGAAAAGTGGTGCTATTGGTAGCACCCTTTTTTATGGGGTTTAAATTACCACCTTTTGAAATCGTGGCATTAACAACCTCACAATGTTGTTGGCCTAAACATTGAATCAACCCCTAAATCGAAAAGTGGCACAAAGAAAAACACATTTTTCAAGGGTCAAAATTACAAATTATTTGAAACCATAGCCTTAACAACATGCATCGATGCAACGGAAACCTGAAAATAAACGTTGAAATTTAAATGTGATGCCCCTAGTCCCCCCCCACCCACTTTTGGGTCAAAATTGCAACTTTTTAAAAAACCATGGTCTTAACAAATATTAAAATTAGAATAGTTTTCAAACCATGGCCTAAAAGTCTAGTACGGTTATGTTGACCAAAAAATGGTCATCTCTATTTTCCTTCTCCTGGAATAATTAAAAAAATGATATTAAAAGAAGATTTTTTTTGAACAATTACAAGCTCATTACGTAGCCCTCGGTCTCAGCTTCGTCACACATTTTTCAGATTCAAAATCCAAGTTTGTATGCTCAAGATATCTAGGTTTGAGTTTAAATGGAAAAGGTTCTTCTTCCATGTGGAACAAAGCTAATTTCTTTGAACTACATCTAAATTTTTGGGTTCATAACCCTTGTTTTTTTCTTGAATTTTTCGGGTTCATAACCCATCTTTTCTTGAATTTTCACGAGTCCAAAGACGATGTAGTTTTTTTTTATTATAGCATGGCGATTTGACTCACCACAGCCTCCATGCTCCACTATTCTTTCTTCTCCTTATTCCAACAATACTTATTTCTTCCCCTCATTTCCCCTCACTTCACTCACTCCCCACCCCCTTATTCCATACTAATCCATACTTAATTTATTTCTTATTCTCATCGGGTTCAGACTCACTCCCTCACCCCCTCACCTCCATCACTCCCCAACCTGCGAACCTGAATCCACCATACTCCTTCACCTCCTTATCCCTCCATCCATGTGACCCCCTAACTCTGCTTCCTACATATTACCTCCCCCGCGTCACCCTTATCCCTCTACCACCTACATTGCTCCCCCTCCCTAGACTACCCTTATCCCCTCTCGTTCCACCTTTTCCTTCCATATTTAACTTATATATTAAACTAATCCAATTACCAACCAATGAAATTATGACATTTAGCAGCCACTGAAATCATGCCACATGGAAGATCCCATATCCACTCACTTGATGACACATGGCACCTAACTAATGGCAACACATGAAATATTATTATTGGAGACTCATGGCATATTCGTATTGGTTACATGTGGAAGATTATTGACCTATCATATGATGACATGTGGTGACATGTGGACTGTTGGCTCACATTAACTAGGCATGAGGTGGAGGTTGACTGGGTATTTAAAATATTAATTAATTAATTTCCAAGGGTCGAGTTTTACAATTCTCCATAATCTTCCTTTGTTTCACGTTAAGTCTATATTATACTTTGTAATATATACATTAAAACCTAAGAAAATCCCATGAATGTGGGATAACTATTATGAAGAGAAGTCAAAATTTTCAAAAGGAAGGACGAAATTTAACCAAGGGCTCAGATTGCCTGAAGAAGATCAATCAACGGTTGTTGAGTCTTAATTTTTTGAAGGCTATATCTTGAGACCCGAGAGTCAGAATTGCACAAAATTTACCTCGTTGGAAAGGTATTTAGATGAGGAAGATGATAAGATGAGTCTTGAGAGATGAAATTTTCCATAATTTTCTCAAAAATTAAAATAACAGTCAACGATATTTTCATGCTATGTTGATAAATATGTTTAACATAACTCGACATCACGAGCTCATATCTTGATATCCAGGAATCAAAATCGCACCCAGAAGGACTCTTTGGAAATATAAGATGATGAAGATGACATCTAAATTGGTTTCCATGGCTGAAACATTGAATAACACATCTAAAAATAAAACAAAAACCTCTCTATAAAGGGGCATTTATTTAAATTTTTCAAAATAAAAGTTTATTAAATTTGTTTTTATTAAAATACCAAAAGGGTCAACTTCAAGATACAAATATCAATGATGTCAAATAATTAATGAGACTTTATTAAGTAATTAATTAAAGAAATTATTTCCAAGAAATAAAAATCCCTAACTACTCGAGAAGTTAGAAGAACCGGTTTTAAAATGCAAGAGAAGGCTTCCTCAAGTGGTTCCATTATCAAGAAGGGAAGGGGTAGAGGATCAAAAGAAGGAGGTACAAACATCAATATGCAACGAAGATTCTAATCAATGAAACATGATCTCTATATTCTCCACTCTTTTTCTTCTTCTACACCATTTTCTCAAAGGTT
>JASDQU011401611.1:28297-39773 GCA_032191745.1 Picea mariana | reverse complement strand
TTTTCATTTCGGAGTGACGTGGAATGTTGATGTCACCTAAGGTGATGCAGACCCATGTTTAGGATGCCATGTGTCATCTTGATTCATGCCTTTTATATGCCTTATATTCCAATTGGAACATGACACATATCAACCATTTATGGGTACACATGTCATATCTTCCCTTTTCCATGTGGCATCCCCTCGCATATGCTCGCTTGGCCTAAAAGTTGGTGGAGTACCTAGGACACTGGGAGTTCGAGACCTCGAGGAACTTGGGATGTTGGAACACTGGGGTTAATCGCCTGAATGCCCAGACCTACCTACCCCTACCTCTACATTTAATGTGCCACCACATGTAAGTGTGGACCTTTCGGGAGTCAAGGGTTTTGGGAGTCTAGAGGTTTGGGGGTGGTGTATTGGATAAGTCGAAATGGTCAAAGGGCCAGAGCCATGCGGAAAGATTCCAGGGTTTTGGGACTTTGAAGGATATGCGAGTAGAGAAAAGGGTGTTAAGTGCCAAAGCACTGAACGTCGAAATCCCTTAAGTCTAGGCGTTGAACAAGGGAAAATCTTAGTTGTTGAATGTAACGGTGGATTAATCTCCACCATAGATACAAAAGTGTTAGGGAACTTTGGGAATTCAGGAATCTAAGAGTGTTTCAAACCTAGACGAGAAGGACGAAGGACTGAAGTCCCAGTAATCGCGAAGACACAGGGAACATTCCCTGTAACCGCACCTCCAGTGGCCATTTCATCGCTAAAGGATGATGAACTCGATCGAGATCATGTCAGGTGGGATGGTACGAATGAGGTGAACCCACTTGGGTTCCATGTGGCCTTTGACCAATGATGCCTAAATAACTTTGAAAGGGAATAAATTTCAATCCAGAGCTCAGATTTGAGCATGGTAACAGTCGTTGGAAATCCCTTGACGAGAAGAAGGTGATGAAGATCTCAGGAAGAGGATTCGAGATGATTGAGAAAAGTAAAATTTTGATGTCATGTCCCTTAAAAAGGTAATTTAGGGTTCGGGTGTTTGACAAAGTGGTATCAGAGCAAGCAATAACACTTGGCCTGCTTGGGCTCATGAACGAGTCACATAAAAATATTATTAGAGAATGTTAAGGGGTAACACCCTATCTTACCACATTCATAATAAACTTATCTAAACCATTACTAAAGAGAGGAATGGAACTTTCTGTTGTTGTTATATGTTTTGAAAATATGAATTGTGTGTTKCTAGTGTTCCAGATAAAGAAGCTGACTTCACCTTACAAATCGTATGTKTTGTTCATAAACTAATAGACAATTAACTAAAAAAAAAAAATTATCAGCATTCAAGCAGTCAGTGGACAACAAGAAAACTACAGCGTAAATATTGRTGACACACCATGAGTTGGGGGGAATCTCCCACAATAGAGAAGAGGAATATGATGAGAGGAGGGCGGTGGAAACCCCTCCAKATTTGGCTAAAACTGTAAGAAGTCTCATGGTGGAATTATGGAGTTGTAAGGATTAAAATGAAAGGATGATAAAAGAACAGGAAAAACAAACTAAAATTAACGCATTCCTACTGCAAATCCTATCACATATGCAAAGGAAACTACAACATGGACCAAAAACCAATCATGTGGATGGAAATCATACTAAGAAAACTCAAAGTCCACCTGAGATACAAAAGCATGGTTCTGAAAGTGGCCACATAAGGAGGAGAACCTCAAATAAGGCCCAACATGGAGCCAAGAGACACTCAATAGAAGAACCCTCTCGTGAGGAAACCAACAACTCCAAGGAATCTTCTAGTAGAAAAACTAGTTCACATTCCCAGAGGAGAAGAAAGAACATGAAACATTCCAAGAGCCATGACCCTAAAGAGTTTAATAAATCCAAACCACCCACTTTCGATGGATAAATTAAAAAGTAGGAACAAGCATAAGTTTGGCTAATAGGCTTGAATAAGTACTTCAAAGTCAATGACTACTCTAAAAACTTAAAGGCTCGAATAACCATTTTCAACTTGAATGGAAAGGCCTCCATTTGGTGGGAGACCTGAGGAATGTGAAAGGAATCCATGAGAAGGAATTGTCATGGAAACAATTTGAGAAGTACTTCAAGAAGATGTATCTATCGACAAAATACTTTGATGGGAAGACCAAGGAGTTCTATGAACTCAAGCTAGGGGAACTCACAATAGATGAATATATCAACAAATTTCTTGAGCTGATAAGGTATGTGCCCTACATAAAGGATGAAAAGGTAAATATGCAATGATTTATTAGTGGACTACCTCAGTCCTTCTGGGAAAAAATTGACTTTGATGAACCAAAGACTTTAGAAGACACTATATGAAAGACAAGGTACTGCTATGAACAATTCAAGAATAAGGCAAAACCTCATAAGGACTGGAAGAAGAAAAGTAATTTGGGATTCAAGAAGAAGGGGTTTAAATCCTCAAGATTTAAGAATCATGGGAAAATTTCTAAGATGATCCTTCCTACTAAAAGTGTATATCAGCATAATTTTCCATCTCAGAGTGGTAATAAACCCTTTGGAACAACCCCAGGTAAGACTCATAATACCAAGAGAGAACCCTTGAAATGTTTGGGTTGTGGGGAAGAACATCTACTGAGCGACTGCCCACATAGGAAATAGGAAAATAGTAGGGTATACAACATCCATGAGGCTACCATAGTCAATAATGTGTCTAGGAGCATGCCACAAATTTATGCAACCTTGGATAATAGACAAGCTAACCACCAAGATTCGGTGGTGGAGATGGAAGGTATGATTTCCAACCATCTAGTTTCTATTTTAATTGGGCCTGGTTCTAATCTGAGTTATGTTGCCCCTCAAACTGTTGAGAAATGTAAATTGCAACAAGTAAAACATGCTAAATCATGGATGGTACAAGTAGCCACTATAACCAAAATAAAGGCAACAAAGGTCATACCAACATGCCAATTCATTATGAATGGATTACCCACCCAAACACTCCTAAACATGCTCCCTTTAGGATCTTATGACCTGTTGATTGGCATGAACTAGTTGTATGCCCCTAAAACTAAGTTGGAATGTTACAAAAAAACTTTGGAGTGTGAATATGGAGAAGGGAAAAAAATAACCCTAAAAGGAATTCAAAACCTGGTCTCAGTGAGACAAATATCAACCCTTCAAGTGAAGAAGTATTACAGAAAAGGGTCTTCTTTGTATGCAATACAAGTGTTGAACTCTGTTGAGAATAATAAACCAAGCCTAGAGGACCATCCCATATTAAGAGAGTATAAATATGTGTTTCCAGAAGAGGTACCAGGTCTAACTCCAAGAAGAGATATTGACTTTTCAATAGAACTTGTACCAAGAGTAGTTCCAGTGTCTAGAACACCTTATAGAATGAGTACACTAGAGCTAGTTGAGCTCAAACTACAGTTAAAGGATATGTTGGACAAAGGATACATTCGACCTAGTGTGTCTCCATGGGGAGCACCAACCTTGTTTGTGAAAAATAAGGATGGCACACTTAGGTTGTGAATAGAATATAGTCAACTTAATAAGATGGCCATTAAGAATAAGTATCCCTTGCCAAGAATCGATGACTTGTTTGAACAAATTAAGGGGCACTACAATTTTCTCCAAGATGTATTGAGGTATGGATACCAAAAAGTATGAATTAAGGATGAATACATCCACAAAACAACCTTTAGGACAAGATATGGCCGCATTTGTGGTGGTGCCATTTGGGCTTACCAATGCACCAACCACTTTTATGTGCTTAATGAATAATGTACTCAGTAAGTTCTTGGATATATTTGTGTTGGTTTTCATGGATGATATCCTAATCTATTCTAAGAGTAGGGAATAACATGAAGGACATCTCAAGTTAGTTCTTCAAGTGCTAAGAGAGCATCAACTCTGTGCTAAGTTTAGTAAGTGTGACTTTTTCCAAAAACAAGTCCATTACTTAGACCATTTTATTTGCGAAGAAGGAGTGACAGTTGATCCCGACAAGATCAAATCCATTATGGATTGGCCTACCCCAAAGGATGTATCTAATATAAGATCCTTTATGGGCCTGGCAGGATACTATAGAAGGTTCATAAAGGGATTTTCCAAGATCGATTTCCCAATCACCTCCCTTTAGAAAAAGGGAGTTAAATTCATTTAGACATCAAAATGTGATGATAGATTCCAACAGATGAAATACATTCTAACCAATGCACTTGTGTTAAATATTTTAGACCCAAACAAGGACTTCCTTGTGTGTACAGATTCCTTCAAGGAAGGGCTCAAAGGAGTCTTTATGCAAGAAGGACATGTGATTTGCTACGAATCCATAAAATTGAATGAGCATGAAATCAATTATGTGACCCATGATTTGGATTTGGTTGCCATAGTGCATTATTTAAAAATGTGGAGGAATTACCTCCTAGGTAGAATATTTGTGCTTATGACGGACCATAGTGGGTTGAGATATTTGTTTGATCAACCAAAACTCAATTCTAGACAAGCTAGATGGATGGCTCTCCTTAGTGAGTTTTATTTTTAAATCAAACATATCAAAGGAAAATAAAATAGGGTGGATGATTCCCTTAGCAGAAGTATGAAAGTGATTCACTTGGTAGTTGTAAGCACTTGTGAAATGAACGTCAAGGAGAGAGTCAAAAGTGCACAAGAAATAGATGCATTTTTCAAGACTGTGAAATCATACTTAGAGAAAGATCCCACGGAGATTAAGTATGAGGGCTATCAATTGTTGAATGGTGGTCTGCTAACTTACAAAGGTAGGTTGTATATTCCAAATTGGGACAACTTGAGGAGGTTCATAATGTATGAACTACACAAAATACCATATACCGGACATCCTGGTTATCAAAAAATGATCACAACCACTAGGAAACTATTTTATTGGCCCAGAATGAAAAAGGACATAGATGATTAATTAGATAAATGTCTAGAATGTTAGTAGGTTAAGGAATAGAAACACCATCTAGCAGGGTTTTTTCAGCCCCCACCAATCCAAGAATGGAAATGGGAAACCATCTCCATGGATTTCATCATAGGGTTACCAAAATCAACCAAACAAAATGACACCATCATGGTAGTTGTGGACAAACTGAGCAAGGATGTTCACTTTATTCCCATCAAATCAACTTGCAAGGCAATAGATATTGCCAGTATTTTCAAGAAAGAAATATTTAGACTGCATGTCATGCCTAGGGAAATCATATCCGACAGAGATACAAAATTTTATTCAAACTTTTGGAAATCTCTGTTTGTTGGTTTTGAAACTAAATTACTATTTAGTACAACCTATCACCCTCAAGATGATGGGAATAAAAAGAGGGTAAACCAAGTGTTAGAGGACATGTTAAGGATGCATGTAATGCATTATCCCAAGAAGTGGGAACACTACCTACCACTAATAGATTTTTCTTATAACAATGGCTATCAAGAGTCATTGAAGATGAGCCCTTTTGAGGCCCTATATGGTAGACAATGAAATATTCCAATCAACTAGAATAACCCAGTAGATAGAATTACAATTGAGGAAAATATGATAAATGAAATGGAACAACAAGTAGATCAGATAAAACATAATCTAAAAATGGCTCAGGATAGATAGAAAATCTATGCAGACAGAAAAAGGACTCCTCAAGAGTTCAAAGTAGGGGATCATGTGTATATCCAAGTTAGAACTAGAAAAAATTCCTTGAGAATGGGAGCATGTGCCAAGCTAACACCTCAGTATTGTGGACCCTTTGAAATTTTGGATAGAGTGGGACCTATAGCATATAGACTAGCACTTCCTCCCAAAGTGAAGGTACACAATGTTTTCCATGTTTCGTTACTGAAGAAATATGTACATGATTCTAATCATATAATTGATTGGTTTGTGATTCAAGTGGAACCAAAGGGAGAATTCATGCCAGAGCCACAATGAATAATAAACAAGAAGGAAATCCCACTTAGGAGCAAAACCATTGCACAGATCAAGGTGCAGTGGAAACACTTTGGTCTAGATGAAGCTACATGGGAAATGGAGGATGCCATGAAACATGAATTCACATTTTTGTTTACTTCTATACATACAGAGCACATCGACAGGTCGAACATCAAGGATGATGTTCCTTTAAGGGGGAGGGGATTGTAACACCCCTATTCCCCCCATATTGTAAATATAACTATAACTTGCCAAAAGACTATGGGCGGACTGAATATGCGTGGATGTTGGAATTAATGAACCTTTTTGTTATAAAAGGTAATGTATGTATTTCTATTATTAAATAAAATGGACAGTGTTGCATAACTACTGAAGGGGTTTTCCAAGGTAGATCATGATGCATGAGAGAGATGGTTTGGGGAACCAACAATGGTTGAGATGACCCCCACCAGACCAGTACCTTACTAAATTTAAATTATTCAGACACAGAATAGTCCTCTGACCCAGAAATAAATTACCAGTCAAGATGGTAGTTGGGAAGTCCTCCCCGAGAGTTAATGAGGAGATGGGCAATGTACCCATCTGAAAAAAGTCCTAATTTGAACACAAATTGGGGATTCAGAACAACACAATATTGTGGAGGAAGGAAAGAAAAGAAGGGGATTCGTGGGAAGATGAGGGGATTGCGAAGAAGATGAGTCGAGAGACCATTTTTCCTAAAGGAGAAGAGCATGTGAAACTCTCTAGTTCTGAAGAGAACTGAAAAAATAGTTTTCTCTAGGTGCAAGAAGCTGTTGGTAGCATTTTCAATCCAAGATAATAAACGAGGTTGTAGAGAAGATGAGTGACTAAGGAAGCACTCATTGTAGGCCCCCTTTCTTGGTGGAGAGAAAATTTTTTTGTCGAGTTCCTGTGGGAGGAGGAGAGTGGCCTCCATCCTTGAATGTCACTTAAAAAGAAGGAAGAGCCTCTCTCAGAGCAACATGATCTAGCTAGGGGGTGGCCAACAGTAAATTTTTCCAGGAGTTGTTGTGCCTACGGTTGGGTGTGTTATCGCACAATATGTACGTGCCCAGATCCCAAGGTAAGTGAATGCAATATTGGCATAAAAGGGGGTGACCTATCACTGTCACCTTAATAGGAAACCCATTTCTGTTTAGGAGTATATCAAAGTTACCCCAATGGAGACATTCCTAATGACCTAAAGGGTTGATAAGACTAAGGCAAGAATGTAAGAAAATCCCCATCTCACTGGTCACTCAAGTCAAAAGGTTCTTAAGGTCTTTAAGGGATGAAGCAATGGTAAAAATGGAGTGTACCTTCCCAGAACAAGACAACAGAGAAAATATGGGAGCTTTCAAGTACAAAAAATGATGTTAGTGCTTCTTAAGACCATCAACATTCAAAAAATAGGCTAGCTAATATAAAATTGTAGAAATGTGATAGTTTACAACAACAATAAGTATTGTGTAACAGACACAACAAATATTCCTTGGAATTGCTTGAAAAAGACAAGAAAATGTAGCTTTAACTAGGTAGAATGATAATTAATTGTCGCAATAAAATTTGGCAATGTCTAGCTAGCACTAAATGTCACTTTTGTAGAGAATTTGTTGCAGTTAGATGGTTGTATCAATATTTTGTAACAACAACAAATTCTAGTGCTCAAAATTGCAAGGAAACACTATGCAAACTTAGCATTAATCTAGTAGATTGATTGGAAATTGTCACAAGCTATTTATGAGTGAGCTAGGTGCAAGTTATGTAGGTGAATAAAACAAATTGGCATGAATTAAGATGGTTGTAGCAATGATTTGCAACAACAACAAGTTATCTAAGGAATTAGTCTAGTTTAGGGTTAGTAGAAGTTAGAAAAAGATTCAAGGAAGAGAGTTGGAGTGTTTGATCAATCCTTAAATAAGAGAGAGGCTAGAACTAGTGCCTTCTAGGGTTTATGGAGTCAAGTGGATGGCTTCTTCTAAGGATGCAAATCTATTTTGATAGTGAAGAAAATTCCAATAGGAATGCATAGGAGAAGTAGGTAATTCTAGGGTGTAGGCAATTCTAGGCCCTAGAACCTTGCTCTCCTTAGGATTCTTATGGGATAAGAACTTAGGAAAAAACAACTAGGTCAAAACCTTAGAGTGCTAGGAAACTAGGGCTCTAGGGTTTCACTAGTTACTAGATCAATTAAATGAAAAGCTTGGAAAATAGAAATTAAGAAAGTATAAATTTAAGTTCCTTACTTCAAGCATTAAGCATATCATGCAATTTCATAATCTTATATGAGAAAATAAAATCATATATAAACCATTCAATAGATGACAAAAAATGCAGATTTTACCTACTTGCACTAAGAATAATAATGAAATACCATGCAAGATCACCATAAAATCTTCCAAGATTGATCCAACTCGAAAACAATCATCCTTATACAAGAGTGCACCTCACAATTTCATCCAATAGCCCTTCTAGGGCTCAAATTTCAGACCTCTCCTCTTCCGTGAGGAGTTGTGATGATAAAAATGAATGTACTTTATGTTTATTTATACAAAAATGGTGAGCTTTAATTAATTTCAGGTCAAATAAAGGCCGACCTGGCCAATTTACAAATGAATTGAAATTTGGCATAAATAAAATTAATTATCATGTAAAATCATCCCTAAGGGTGACTTCATTCCCTTCTAGGGTGACTTCATTCCCTTCTAGGGTGACGTTGGACCCACAAGGTGGAACGTTGGGAACCAGATGCAAAACGCTTAGCCTCCAAAAGCCCTGAATGATGCCCACATGTGCCAACCAACTCACAACTTCCCTCAAAATGAAAACCCTAGCTCTGGATGATGTCTAGGGTCATGATGGTGATTTCATGGGATCTCAAAGGTCAATGTTCAGGTGGGGTTATAACATGCATATGTGGGATTTATGCCCCATGGAGGTCCAAGCTAATCATTCCCCCATGTGTACCTCTCCACCAAGCAACATCCTGCAGCAACAAAAAACACACCCTTCAGGGGTTCATAAGTCACAGGGATCATAACGCGTAAATCACATCCAATAATTAAATTACTAAAACATGTGCATCAAACCACCCTTTACTCAGACACATTCTCAAATATGTTATGCAATTTAACAAGTCAAGTTTGGAGAAGGTCTCAGGGTGTCCTATTGGGCTAATCCTCCTTAAGTTTGGGATGTTTCCTAGGTGAGAACCAATCTAGGTCATGTAAGTGTGTGAGGTGGCATGGGGTAAGTATTTGGGCATGAGGTGCAGAGATAACAACATAATGTAGATCTTACATGTGGGTGCCTTTGTATAGGGCGAGTTTCACCTTGTCGTAGATGCCATTTTTCCCTAGCCCATTCAATGCCTTTTATTCTTAACTTCATTTCTTTTGATCTTTTTTCTTTTATGCTTCAAGGGAAGAGTTGAGGGACACTGTCTTGGCTTGGTGACCAGAGGTGATAGCATTATCCACAAGAATTTCATGGAGATGAGAAGGTTGTCTCATGATGAGACCCTCTTTCTATTGCTTATGCCACCAAGAGCCACTACCCAGGTGATGGATTGTCTATATGTACTAATTTCCCTCAATTAAATTGTCAACCCAGGGTAAGTAAACTTAGAGTTGTGACACAATATGAGTCAAGGAAAAAAGAAAAGCTAACAGAAAGATTAACTAGCTAAGTTTAACCTAGGGATCATCACTCTTTTCAATTTACAATTCTACTTTAAAAAKATGACTTTTAAAATCCATTTAAACAACATATTCTATGTTAAATATACAAARCAACCTTTAACTAATGAGGTTTAAGAAATATAGGACTATGAACTATTTAATCTAAGTAGCTTTAAWCAATCTAGGACTATGAACTATTTAATCTAAGTAGCTTTAAACAATCTAGGACTATGAACTATTTAATCTAAGTAAGCAACTTTCTGAATGAACAAACAATTTCTGAATAAGAAAACAATCTATCAGAATTATCTTTACAAGTGAACTCTATTMTTAAAGCAAAAAATCACAATTATTTCTATCTTGCAGAGAATAAACACTAATCTACCTAACTAAAAGCAAGAGTGTTGTGAAAATATTCAAATGTGATGATTATGTCTACGGTGGCGAATTACATCACGATGGCATCTAATCACTAATGACAACTCAAGTGGAATTAACTCAATGCTAAATTCTACAGAGAAATGAAGAGTATGGATAAGGAAATCTATAGAAATCTTTTCCATCATAAAAACAACATTAGATGTTGTTGTATTCCATGTGATCTATAAACATTGTCCATAAGAGATTCAAAATTAATCATTTTCTCTATCACACTGATTCTAGAAAATACTCTATACAGAATCAATAATTCATGCAAACCTACAAACTCATAACTATTACTAATTAGAAATCATAATTTAGAATCATAACTAGGATATCATTGAAAATCATAACTCGAAATTATAACTAGGATATCATGGAAAATCATAACTCAAAATCAATTTTTATCTTATCATGCTAATGCTAGAAATAGGATTAACTAGTTATGAAAACCTACATATAGTGTTTGAAGATTAAAACTTAATAAAATGGACCCTGTCTAAATAGATACTCTGCAAAGTGATTTACAACTTATGAAATAGAAAAAAGAGACATGATGGCATAATTAAACAACTTATAAACAAGTGAACCACAACCTGCAATCAAGATGTTAGGAATCAAAATATAAACAAGTAAACATGGACATCCACAAATTCTCTGTGATACACACACAATCTAGGAAACGAGCTGCAAGTTAGAAGAGATATACAATGACATGATTTAAACAAGTAATTCAAAATTGAAGAGATATACAGAGTGATATGAATTAAACAATCAACTCAAAATTGAAGAGATATGAAAGCAAAATACAAAGATGCAAATATATAATGATATGAACAACTACCCAGACCACTGGTGGGCCCCCCATAAGTTTGTGGAACTACTTCAATAGAACAATACAGTCACAGAATCAATATGACATTGATATTAATCACCAAAACAAAGTGTACAACGAGATTGAAGATAATGTTTGTGTGTGTATATATAATCCTTGTTTCTTCATGGCATATGCAACAAGTATTTATAGAGTTTATATAGAGCTTGAGAGGTCGACCAATGGAAAGGTTGACACTCTCTAAAAATATAAATACATTAAATTCCATCAACATAAAGCATCTTGTCCAACAACCTTGTGTGCTCAAAATAAAGTTTGTTGCAACTACCAAAGTCTGAATGTGATGAGTTCCATAGCTAGAGGGAGTGAGTGGGCACAAAACACATGTTTCTGATTCGCCCATCAAAGCCTACCGATATGCTAACCTCCAAATCCACTATGCTCTGAGTGTCGGATGGAGGTCTGGATGAAGGACTAGATGGAAGGATGGATCACGTTTTTGGCCCATTGCAAGAAAAAAAGAAACGTTAGGACATTGTAATCATTCAATTGAAGATGAATTAACATAAAACCATTACAAAACGATGATTACACACACCTCGTGTTGTTCCATGGTGAATT
>JASDQU011401611.1:0-21773 GCA_032191745.1 Picea mariana | reverse complement strand
TCCAAAACTAGGTCAAGTCACAGAGCCAACTCTCTATCGAGCACAAATCCTTAACACACATACATTCCTTTGTACAATAAAAATATGTTCACACAAAACTACATTCACTTTTCTAGATACTTCTACAATACATTCTTCTTTAATTATATTTTACAACCCCTTACAATAAGGCCTAATCATGGAAAAATCCCATGGGCCGACATCCCCTAAAACCCATTACAAAACCCTAAAGGACCCTTTACTCGATCCACCTAACCCTCAAAATCAATGAGATCCACGATCTCAGCTCCGCATGGGCACTCCTTCTTCGACCAACATGTCAAAGTCCAAAAGTGGGTCAAACCTGACCAAATGTTCCCCAAAACTTGGTCGAGGGCCAACATGGGTTTGTTGAATTGAAAATGGGCCAAAATATAGAAATGATAGGCTTTAAAAACAAAGTACCTACCTTCACAAGTGATGAGTCTAGTAATTACAATCATAGGGTTGATTAATTCGTCTTTGATCCACTGTTTTGAATACCCTTTGGCTCTAGAGACATTTTGGTATTCAGGCTTGAACATTGTTACACATCAAAATTACTCATTACCATGATGTCCTAGTGTCGTCAGTACAAATGTCCCAAGTGTCGCATTTTGGCCGCAAGTGTCACAAAATCATACTATCATCTTGCCTATGTCATGTCTCAGATGACATTATCAAGAACATTCAAAAGACACCTCAAAAGACTGGTTTTGAAGAGGAGAAATCATTTGACAGAGAGTACAAGTCTTTTTTCATGGAAACAACCACTCAAAAATCAATTTTGGAAGGCAACGCTCCCCTATACACTGTCATGGAGTGCCAGTGCTCTGTACCCTCTTTTGGGGGAGCGTTTCAATGCTTTTTGCCCCATTCTTAGGGAGCACTGACCCTTTTTGAGCAAATTTTGGACTGTTGAGGAAAATCAGGGAAGAATCCCCTCATATCTGGATCTGGTTGGATTCAAATCTGAGGTCAAGACTCAATCTTAAGGAAGATCCACAACTGAAGGAGAAGAATCCTCAACCTATCCCAAGAATCTCTTAAGTGGTTAGGCCTCTCCAAGCCTATATAAGGAGGCCTCCTCATGGTGAAAAGGAGAGACCTTGAAGGCATCAAACTTATGATCTCATAAGGGAGATTTATCATTAAAGCATCACCATTTTGTGTGGATTATTTGAGTAAAGGGTTGTACAAGGAGAGCTTGGTGAAGCTACTACATCTACATCATGGTTGTAAGCAATTTGATTTGTTTTCATTAATATACATATGTGCTTGGCCTGTTTCTTTCAAGGTTGTGTTTATTCTACATGAACTTGTCTCTATTAGATAGATCTAGTTTCAAGCTAATCTTAGTAGAATAGGAAGCGTGTTATGTCTTTGTTTTGTTTGCAGGACTTATCGAGGAGCTTGGGGATCAAAGCTAAACTTGGACTGTGTGAGGATGAAGATCATTAAAAAGGTACTCCTTTCTTCCTCTTCTCTATACATTAGTTTAGCTAGATTTAAAAGGATATCAGTGACCAACGTTAGCACCCTTTATGTCTTGGTCTTAGGAGTGTAGATCCCAAGAGGGAATCCACTTGTCCACATGGGGATTCTCCAGTAACAGAAATTGGCGACGCCACTGGGGACATCGAAGCTTTCAGTTTTGGTTTCCTTCCTATATCTTGTTTTAGCCTTTGCTCATTTTTGACCTTATTCATACTATGTCTATGATTCTTAAATGTGTTGATTGGCTCTTTACTTCATCCTATACACTTTTAATTTCTAAGTTTTCTTGAGTTTTTTTATTTCTCGGCATTTTTCTAAATTTTGAGAAGCTAGCACTCCCCTACCTATACTACCAGAGCACTGGCACCCCCTGCCAGGCTTCCACAGAGCGTTGCAACACTCTAGTGCCTTTGACACCAGAGTGGTGCTCTTTTTCTATTATAAATCTTGTAGGGAACTAGACCATGAGTCCATTTCCTGTGGTTTTCATCTGTTCAAAGTTCTTATCGCCTCAGTGTATCCTTGTTTGGGTCTCCAACACCTTGATTCCTGAGACTTGATTACCTTTTGTTTGTATTTTTTGACATTTTTTCCTTACTTTGAGTCACTCTTCTCCTTTGAGGACTTGGAATCAAATTAATGTTTTCTTCTCATTCATCTGGCTGAATGAAAGCTATGGTAAGGAAAATCAAATATCTATGAACCATTCCATTTGATCTTTGAGGTCAGTTTTCCAACATTTCTTTTTGTTTGAGATTTTTGGTTTTCTTTTTGAATTTGGTTTTCTTTGTGTTTCTTGTTTGATCACAACGAGAGTGTGTTTTTGTTTGTGTGAAGTTTTCTTCTGATTGTGTAAATATCTTTGATCTTAAATTCTGATTGACATAGGAAGCCTTACATCATATTGATTATCATTCACACATAAACAAAAGGATGTATTTTTCTAATTGGTTTTTGGATCTTAGAACAATTCTATGAAAATTTTAGCATTATATTGGATTTGATTGAGAAACAATTGCATGAGGATACTGCATCTTAGTGTTTGACAATGAAAAGAACATTTTTCTCCTTCCCTTAAATAGGCATTCATTGAAAGAAAAGATTGTTTATCATCTCTTATGCATTTTTTGGGAATGGAGTCATTATACCATCAAGTTTCACTTTCATACACCCCTGAGTAAAGAACAACTGCAAAATTAATGTTAATTAAAATTGATCTAGAACATCTTGTTTTTAGAATCTTCCACCAACATTAGACTAGGATTAATGCTTTGGATTAGGCTATGAGTACAACTCTCTAAAGCATTAAAAAAAAACACTAGCATATTGTGATAGGGAGAGAAAATACAATTGTCATATAGGTTTTCTGGGATCCCCCTCTCACACAGGGGTTACACACGAGGTCGCGTTCAGGAGAGTTACAGAGATTATTCGTCTATGGTTCAACCATTTATAGTAGTCAAATCGTATATTGGGGGTTCTTCTTGAGGTTCAACTGTTTTCATTTGGTCTCGGTGCTTTGTGAATTTTGAATCCGTTTGGGATCCTTTGGAGTTCTACCGGTCCACTTGTCCTCAGTTCTCTCAAAGGATTTCAGACTTGTTATCCTACCTATACGTTCGGACTGGACTATCGACTGTACCCGCCTAGGGGATGACTACAATTTGGTGTCCTTAGTAGCCATAATATTTAGGTTCTTACACAAGGTGATGGTGAAGGGAAGTCTCACTATACCTGGAATAGATGTTGTTCAAACTCACTCAGGTTCCTTGGAGGGTAAATCCACAATTACTGTGTGGAAGCTTGCACCAAGGCATACATCTGTTAAGAAGGTCACCATTGTAACTGTTCCATCCACTCATATCATAGCCCCTTCTTGACTTGATCACGTGACGTTGGATTTTGTCACCAACTAGTACGGTCATCAAGAGAAGGTTTTGTTTTCTTGGTTTGATTCCTATATTTTTAGTGTGTGTTGTTCCTTTTCGTTAGTTGGCCATAGATTTTTTGCGTAAAGTATTTGGTTCGGGAAATATTGGCCTTCCATGACATTCATGCAGAATGCAAGGGATACCCCTAGAAGATCCAAAGGGTTATCAACCTTTGCCTATTGATCCATCAGAGGGCTCTCCTCAATAGAGTGAGGTACAAGACACCACTACTTCACAAGTGGAAAGGACTGACTCTTTAGAACATTTCTGAATTTCTGATTCTCTAGAGTCTTTCCGACTTCCTCACAGTTACAAGAGACGTATTCTATGACTAAATTCATCCAGATAACTTGTTGTTGACACTTCTAGAATACCAACTAGACCACTCACAGGCCCTGAAGGAGAGAATCCCTTTTGGACTATTGACATATTTAGAAACCCACCTCTCACGGTGGAGGATCTTTTCAGCTCAGGGGCAGGTGTTGATATACCTGTCATATCCCAATTACTTGAAACGTCTGCTACATGTACGGTAAACTTAGATCACTTTTCTGCTACACCCAATAGTTCCACCATCATGTCAGACACATAGTCAGTTGGTCCTCGTTCGACCATTTCTCTCCAGATGACCCATTCCACTATGGTCCCGCATGTTGCTACAATCCCTACCAGAAATGTGACACCATCCCAGGCTTCGATTGGAACACCACTTAGACCAAATCTGTCAGTTCCAGTTGGGTACAGAGCTCTGAATCCTTCCATTATTAACACTACCCAGGTTCCACCTAAAGGCTCTATCCCTACACCTTTGTTTGTAGGAGTTGGTTTTGTGGCTCTAATCCAATTGGAGTCTTCAGTCATTCATTAACTTCTGGTTTCCATATCCCTCTGGGCACTCAACCTCCCACTAGAGGGAAACCTCCATTTGGGAGGCAACCACCATTTGGGGGGAAACCTCCCTTTGGGGGGCAGCCTCCATTTGGGAGGAAACCTCCATTTGGTGGTCAAACTCAAATCGAGACACAACCTCTGCTTAGGGGGCAAACTTAGAATGGAGTCCATAACCCATTGTATTGACAAAATGTGACACCAAATCCTTAGCATGTTCCTTTTTCGGGAAATCCACTATTCCCTGGGGGGAAACATCCTCAAGGAAAACAACAACCTTATCCTCCTTATGGACAAAATTTCTATCCCCCTTATGGGAAAACCCATCAAATGACTTATAATCCTCAAAACCCATCAGTTTATCCTCCCTTTGCAAATGCTTCTCAACCATCATCGAATCCTAGTTATACTGGTCAGCAACAGCCATATGTAGGAGGACTTACTAGATACAATTATCCACCTGACCCAGTTTACAGTCCTACTGGTGTCCCTATGCCACACCAGTATCATCCTCAAGTTAACCAACAACTACCATGTCTCGCAACTCTAGATCTCCTAGAATTATCTCGGTTGACCAATGATCCTATATTGCATTATCCCTTTTGGCCAGTGATCCCTACTAAATTACCTTYTGATATTCCAAAATTTGATGGTGAACCTAGTGAATACCCAAACAATCATGTGATGACTTTCCATTTATGGTGTTCATTGAACTCCTTAATGGATGATTCTATACATTTAATTATTTTTCAGTGAACACTTACAGGATCAACARCCAAGTGGTATATCGAACTTCCATGTGGTTCTTTCCAAGATTTCAACTCCCTTTCCATGTCCTTTCTCAGACACTTTCAACTACCCATTCGATACGAGACGGGTACCGAACTCTTAACCTCCCTTCGTCATACTAACTCTGTGCATATCTTCGATCATATTCATGAGTGGATATGGCGGTGAATGTTGATCAAAGAAATCATTCCTGACCAGTTATTGGAAGTATGGTTTACTAAGTCACTGTTAGCCATGATTGCTCATGATGTCTCCATGGGTGGTGTAGTCACTGAGGAAGAGGCCATTTCTCGGGCTTAGTACTTAGATTTTGTTTATTCCCAATCTGGTGCTTTGTATGAGTTGATCCCAAATGCTACCCATGAAAATACCAATCCATCTAAACCGTCATCCACGTCACATGCGAATGGAGTTATTAGCTCCATCAAAACCAAATCTCCTTCCCAATTGACTCGAATGACAAATCGATCTGCTCCGACATCCACTCCAAATTCGACCGCACTCTCTTCTACCTCCCCCCAAAATAAAATCTCTGAGGTAAATGTAGTTCTATATGCCCCTTCACAGCAATCTGGAGGTAAGAATAAGACAAAGAACAAACCTAAGAAGAATAATAACAATGAACAACCCAAAATGAAAAATCTTGCACCTGCTACCGAAAAGCAACCACAACGAAAGCCAAAATTCCCATGTCTTATTTGTGGTGACGATCACTACACTTGAGACTGTCCACACCGCAATGAAGTGGCAAAACGTTTTAAGAGGAATTCCCAACCCACCGTTCTTACTCAACTTTTTCCTCAACAACAATCTATGGTTTCCCAAGCCTCCTCTCCAAGGGGCAGTTCCAGCCACCCTTCTCATGATGAATCCTTGACAAGTGCCCATATTTATCTATTTAACAAGATTTATTTAACCACCCACTCTACGACCTATGACACGCTAGTTAAACCTGATAAACGAAAGGTCACTAACGGTACTTTACCAAATCCATCACTATCCTCCGTTAGTCCTCCATATGGATCACCTTAGATCGAGAAACCTACGTTTGACTCTATATTATGCCCTCCTAAGAGCACTATCCATAAATCTACCTTTAATCCTAGTTCATGTGCTGCCTAGAACTACAACATTGTTGAATATTTAGCTCAAGCACCGTGTGTTATGTCTACGTTAGAAGTTCTATAGCACTGCCCAAGTCAATGTAGAACTTTCTTGGTTGTTATTGGCACTTTTGATCCTAAGTAGTCCAACAGTATCATGTTTAACCTGGACAATTTTACGTCTCGACTCTCTCACCAACTTGCTTTCCAAATTGATGTTGTTGTTCACAATCAACAAATTCACCGTACCATCTTGGATGAGGGAGCCTCTACTTGTATCATGTATTTATCATGTTGGAAAGGTTTAAAATCACCCACACTTAACAAATCCCCAATGATGTTGCGCGCATTCGATGGGAAAGGTTTTCATCCTCATGATATTTTGCAATCCCTATCTGTCCAGTTGGGCGAAAAAACCATCACTGTTGATGTTGATGTGGTCGATGCTTCTATTACCCATGATTTTGGTCGTCATGATGATGTATTGATGATGGTGTACTCAAGCTCTTCATAAGAACTTTCTCCTGATAAAAGTTACTTTCATCTCTTCCCAGAAAACTCATTTTTTGAAGAGGGTTCGCAGGCTGCTAGTATCCTAGGGTGCGAGAATGCCTTATTCTTGCAGGCTACCTTAAGCCAGGGTGAGAAATTCTCACATTATGTTGAATAGATCAGGTGCAGACTCTTCCTAAAGCATGGAAAAAGATGAATTCTCGATGTTTCTAGAAGGGAATCTTCTAGAAGGATGGGTTGGCATTCGAATGGTTATCCTTGTACTAGATTCCCTGATATTGTGGGATCATTCTTATCCAAGTAACTAACTCATTCTCTCCTATATATTAAGGGAATTCTCATGGAAAAGGTTAAGCAAGACTCATTGGAGAATTGGTGAAAGAATTGTGTGAAGGACTTAGCTTGAACAGTAGCTTGGAGACTTTAGCAAGTCTATCAAGAGGATTTGATCTTCTTCATACAAGGATTGAGCAAGTGTGTGTGTTGGAGCCAAGAGCCATTGAAAGGAAGCTTGCAAAATCAAGGCGATTAGGTTGTAATATTTACTTTCAATCAATATGATACAGTGGCATGTCCATTTCCCATAAAGCTATTCTCACTTTATTGTGTAATTCCTTGATCATACACATAGGTTGACTGTTGAATATATTTTGCTATCTTCACTTTGGTTGGTTTGTATTGTCTTGGTCTTGACCTCGCGAGAGCACTGGAGCGAAGTAGGAGCAATAGAGACCCTTGGAAGAGATATAAAGTTATGTTACTTGTTCCTTCCTACTAGTTAATTCAATGGTCAAAACTTAGGGAAAGAGTCATGTCCTCTCTTGTTTTGTTCTAGATCCAGGTGGATCTAGGGAGATCTGTTAGTGTCCGTACCTACCGATTAGTCCGATAACAGATCCCCTCAATTACAACTTATTACTCGTAAGAAGTTGGTTTTATGCTATGAATGTCATTGTTTTGTCGGTATTTTGATGTGTACAATTTCCTCACCAGGGAAAAATTGTCACTATCGATCAGTTAGATTTCTGTACACCCAACGCTCACGCTCCCACTACCAACAATATTCCTTTCTTTGGAGATCACAAGATCACGTATAAAAGTGTTGGTTTAGGATTGTTAAAATATTCCACCCTTATGGGTACCTTCCCTACACCACCCCCTCCTACCACACATCATATTTCCACAGTCAATATGATTTTGACTACGACTTATCAGTCTTTGAAATCATCTAATCCTTGGATTGTACCTAGTCCTCTAGAGTTCAATGCACTAGGTGACACCATGTCACTTAGTCTAGCTGAGGCTTCATACGATGTTATTCAATCATCCTCTCCCTCCTTGGATGACCAACATCTCTTGGAACCCAACACCTACTCGATGTCATCTTGGTTAAATTCTCCGACGTCTGCCTTTGACTACATTTCTCAAATATTTCCATCCGATGAATCTATTATGGAAATTCTTAGCATTGACAATGTACCTTGGGATTATAACCATCATTGATCTTCTTTTCTTCCACCTCTTGAATAAATATAGGAAGATATCCACTCTATCTTCCTCCCCCCCCGATGTTGTCGATTTTACACAATCACCCATACTTACACAAGATACTATTTCTAAGGGGAATTTAGGAAACATTACCTCTATGGTTGTTAATGACATTTCGATCAAGGAAGGTGTCATGGAAAATATTAATCTTGGTGTTAATTGTTCACCCAAGGAAGTGGTTTCTTATATTGCTTTCTTTAAAGAATTATGCGATGTCTTTTCTTGGAGCTACGAGGAAATGTCAGGGATCGATCCTTCGATCGTTGTGCATGAGATTAAAACCTACCCAGGTGTAAAACCTGTTCGATAGAAACTCCACCTGGTCCATCCTAAGAAGACAACGGCTATTAAGGAAGAAGTTGATCAATTATTGAAATATGGCTTCATTTATCATGTCCCTTTGACATAATGGGTTTTGAATATTGTTCTGATCGCTAAGAAGAAAGGGACCATTCTTGTATACGTTGATTATAGCGACCTCAATAAGGTTTTTCCGAAAGACAGCTACCCTATGCCCTTCATCGACCAGATCATTGATAATTGCGTAGGCAGTGTGATTTTCTCTTTCATGGATGGTTTCTCAAGGTACAACCAGATTGACATTTTACCCGTTGATCAGCATAAGACAACCTTCATCTGCCCATGGGGAACTTTTGCCTATCGAAAACTATCGTTTGGCCTCAAAAAATCTGGTGCTACATTCCAATGGGCCATGTCATATGATTTCCACTATATCAAACATATTGTGAAACCTTACCTCGATGATTTACTTGTCCATTCATCACGTCGATCAGACCATTTTGGTCATCTATGAGATATTTTTCTTCGATATAGGTTCTACCACATTCATTTAAACCCACATAAGTCTATCTTTGTTGTCGAATCAGGTTGACTCCTCGTCTTCATTGTTTCCAAGGACGGGATTTGGGTGGATCCCTTATAAATTAAAGCTATCCTTGCTTTACCTCCACCTAATAATTTGACACAACTCCAAAGTTTGTAGGGGAAAGAAAACTTTCTTCTTTGTTTCATTTGTAACTACACTGAGATTTCCAAAGGATTTATGCACTTATTACAGAAAGACACCCCTTTCATCTTGGATGACACTGCTCAATGATATTTTGCTACTCTTAATCATGCATTGACCAACGCACCTCTGTTGCATCCTCTGAATTACACAAAGGACTATATCCTTTTCTTAGCAACCTCTAATTCCACTATTTCTATGGTGTTAGTTCAAGAGGAACCTCATGGTGAGGAACATGTGATATATTATTTGAGAAAAATTATATCTGGTCTCGAGCTCCGATATTCACATGTTGAAAAGTTGGCTCTGGTAACCGTCATCATTGTCCATATATTTCATCATTACATTTTTCTATGCACCACCACATTCATCATGGACTCTAACCCCATGTATCACATTCTGACACGTCAAGTTCTTGGGGGAAAATATTCCAAATGGATTGTATCCTTCAGGAATTCGATCTCGAATTTGCTAAGTCCAAAGCTAAAAAATCCTTGGTGTTTGTGGAGCTTATCTGTGACCTTCCCCATGCTGATGAAGATACTGAACCCAAATATTCTCTTCCCTATGAAACTCTTTTCTTCATTAGCACGTCCGATCCTTGGTATGGAGACATCCTTCTTTATCTCTAGACCCAACATTTTTAGCCCGATATATCTCGTCACATTTGCCATCATTCTCGCCGCTACCTTATCATCGGTGACACTTTGTATCACCATGGTATTGATACTATCCTATGATGATGTTTGACCCATGAAGACACTGAATGCATTCTTAATGACTGTTACCTTGGAGCTTGTGGCAGTCATCTTTTTGGAATGGCTACAACTCAAAAAATCTTACGTGCCGACTACTTTTGGCCCTCTATTTTCAAAGATTGTATTGAGGCAGTCAAAAAATGCCCACCCTGCCAAGTTTTTCACAAAAAGGCATGCACCCACCTGACTCCACTGCATCCCATTATTTCCATCAGCCCCTTTTCCAAATGGGGCATTGATTTCATGCAGTGTAAGCCTACCTCAATCGGGGGGCACGGTTACATCATCGTCGCCATCGATTACTTCACAAAATGGGCTGAGGCTATGCCTACCTTTATAAATGATGGTTGTACTGCAACTCTTTTCTTCTTCAACCACATCATCACTCGCTTTGGTGTTCCACATGCCATTGTCACTAATCATGGTTCACACTTTCAAAACCAGATGATGAGTGAGTTGCATACCAAGTTGGGTTTTCACCATAAGAAATCATCCTCGTACTATCCTCAAGAAAATGGACAAGTTGAAGCCATCAACAAGGTCCTTAAAACCATGATTCAATGTATGGTAGGGGAAAACAAGACATCTTGGAACTTACAACTTTTTTCTCCTCTCCGGACTTACCGTACTTTAGTGAAAACTGCTACTGGATTCACTCCTTTCCAGTTAGTATATGGCATAGAAACTTTTTTATCGATCGAGTGTGAAATTCCCTCCTTGAAAATCAAAGTAGAACTCATGCCTCATACTTCTGTCGAAGAAGAACACTTCTTACACCTAACTAGGTTGGATGAAACATGTCGTGATGCCACTCTCGTTAACGAGACGTATCAAAAGTGAATCAAGAATCAATACTACAAATCCGTCCACCCTCACACTTTTGCAGAAGGAGACGTAGTCCTCATTTATGACCAGGCTCATGATAAGTTATGGACAAGTAAGTTAGAACCTCTATGGAATGGTCCTTACATCGTGAAATGTGTTTTACATAGAGGTGTCTACGAGCTATTTGACTACGACTAAATATCCTTGGGTGAGCTCCGAAATAGGATTTACCTTAAGAAGTACTATGCAGAAAACATCTAGCATGTGTGCTTTGTACACTATTTTATTTTTAGTTTGGTGTGTCTTTTTCTTTTGTGTGTTTGATTTTTTGCCTTAGCCTCTTATACTGTGTCTTTTTTTTTTCATGCACAGATGACATCTTCCTTTCCTATCTTTTTCGGGTTTGCAGATGGCGCTAGTCGACACACCCAAAATGTTGCTTCTGCAGTTTGGGTCATTTACCACTCTGATGAGTTGGTGAGTTTAGGAGGTATTTTCTTAGGATCAGCAACTAACAACATGACAGAATATCATTTAATGTCCAAGTATTCAACTTGGACATTTGATCATAAAATGCATTTGTAACTTTAATTTGATTACAAAATGAAATTTGAAAAATACACCATTTAATTCATCTAATTCATCACTGCAATGGGCGTAATCAATTCGAGCAATCATACCTGAACGTGATCCTAATAATTTATAGTGTATACAATACCTCATCCGATCCTCCATATGGAACTCCATCTAGTCTTCTAGATGGCACTCCATTCGGTCCTCTAGATGGAACTCCATTCAGTCCCCTGTGTAAGTGAAAACTATCCAATAGTAAATGAATGTTCTCCCATAACACTCAGATTGGATGACTTTTGACAGACATGGTGAATATAATCATGGATAGGATGAGCATGAATAATATTATCCATTTTTTATTTCCTTTTTCATCGATCTGTAACAATACAAACAATTGTTCCTCTTTTCATAGGCTTGTAATACATATGGCAATGAGTATTTAACATTTGTTATCGATCTGTAATTGTTACAAGGAACAATTAAATATAAGAATTCTTCCATTTCATAAACATGAATAAAAATGTACAACAGGATTATAACACACAAAGTTGTCTTAGTAGTATAAAACATATCATACCAATACAAACGACTGTTGATATAATAAATTGGGATATTGTAAAAACCAATATGACAAGATTTTGACATAGATCCTACTTCCTCTTCCCATGGCTTGTAATACAGATGGCAATGTTTAGCATTTTTCATCTGAGGAAACCCCTACCCCACTCCTAAGTATTGTGACACCTCACAATCAAAGATATAGGAAACCGGTCAATTCTCTCAATAGCCTAAGATTTACAGTTTTCCAAGTGTAGAGATAAATTTCACACATTAGTCTGACAAGATGGTTAAAATATGGCCCCACCTGTAGGATAGAACATCCTACATATAGTTAATAAGAGGTAGTCTTAAGATTTCCTTAAACTTAGTTCCCAATGGCAAATTGATGGAGTTCATTTACCTTTTCTTAACCATGCATACTTATTTTCATCTTTTCCTACAAGTAGTGTCATACATTAGGACAAGTTTTAAGATTTAGGAATTTTATTTATTTATTGTTAGATCATCACCCTCTCTAGGTAGAATGCCCCACTGCTAGCAAGCATGTTCAGTACTCCGATGGGTTTACCTAGTCATACCATAGGCTGGTACCCACTTCCAACAAACATGTTCAGTATCCTGACGAGTTAGCCTCTTACGCCTTTTTACAAAAGAGACTTGTACACCATCTTTTATGATTTGTGTATAAATATTTATTTTTGCAAGAATATGGGGAGGCAACTCTGATTTTTTATTTTATTTTGGAATGGGATGGTATTTAAGTTAGAGGATGACTCTTCCTTATGCATTCCTTATAGATTGTCCTGATGTAAGGGATACTTAAGTGGGTGTAGCCAATCTAAATATATGGTATAATCAAGAATTTTTAATGTGTAGTGGATGGTACCATTAGAAAATAATAGAAAGGTATATGCAGTCCCTACTCAGTTTCTTCTTTTTTTGAAGTTATATTGATGTTTCCATGGTTAACCGCTAATCAGACCTTCTTGCTACTCTTTTATAAAGCACCTAATCAGGGTTCTTGGGGAAATTGTACTAGTAACCTCTAGGTTTGATAAGACAAAGTGTCACTTCCTTATATCCTCTAGTGGTGGATGTTATGAGCAACTAACATGAAAAATGCCTTGAGAGAAAGGAAAATAGAAATCTTGTAAAAATGGTTAATTTAAAGCATGCAATTTCTAAGCATAATAAAAAGTCATTATCCAATTGGTGCTTAAGAAGACACCAAAGTTTAAATATAGCAACATCTTCTTCTGAATTAAAATACTTCCCTCTTTGTCTCCTTGGAGTTGTCCACTTGTTGTTAGAGGAACACCTGCAGAANAAAAAAAAAAAAAAAAAAAACACTCTAAAATATTTACATATGTACAATCAGAAATCAAAAAGTTTCAAGAATAGGTGGAGGGAGAAGAAAATTCTCCATCCACCAAGGCCTATTCCTTTTTGATTGACATGACCTGTAGAAAATATTCTTTGGAAATGGTTTTGTGGTAAAGTTTAAGTCGATGCCCATTCACTACGAAAGAGACTTGTCCATCATCAATTGTTTTTATCTTAACAACTCCATTATCATACATGGTAACTACCTCATAAGGACCCAACCATCGAGTGGTAAGTTTTTCTTTAAAAGTTTTGAATCAGGAATCAAACAACAAATCCCAATCACCAGGTTGAAATTGTTTCTTTTTAATAAATTTATCATGCCACTTGCTCCTCTGATTTTGAACTAAAATTTTCCTTTGGATAACATCTTGTCTAATCTCATCTAATTCATTCAATTGTAGGGATCATTTTTTTTTTGCTTCTTCTAAGTTGATGGGTGTTCTATATGCACTAAAAACACACTAAAAAACCTCAATTAAATTGTCAACCCGGGGTAAGTAAACTTAGAGTTGTAGAAAAATATATGCCAAGGTAGAAGGATTGGTAGTAGTATAGTCTAAAAAGGGAAGTGGCTATCTAAAGGCTAATCTACTCAAGAAAGGACTACTAATGATCAAACTCTACTAAGCAAATCAAACTATGTACCCTAAGTAACCTTTGAATGAAGGATCGATGGATAGTTCTAAGAAAGAAAATGGAAACCCTACTTAAATAAAACTAGTTCATTAATAACAATAAGCAAAATCAAACTATTCATCTACTAAGAAAATAACAACAACAAACTAGTTGTAATTAACCTACTTAAATTCAATAAGCAACTATCCTATGAAAGCAAGTAAATAAACAAGCAACTACACTATCAAAGCAAGAATAGACAAGTAAGCAACTAACCTATTAAAGCAAGTAAACAACTAACTAACCTAGGATAACTTCTACAGGAAGTAAACTAATTAAAACTACTCAATAAGAAACTAACTAAGCTAAGAGACAAGTGAACTCTATTCTTAATTTAAATTTCACAACTATTTCTAATTTACAAAAGGAAATCTACTAAATTGAAATCAAGAGGAATTAACAACTAATCTTTAATCAATGATAAGCAAACTACCCTTTAATCTACCAAAGCAAGAAGACTATCTATCCTACAACAACAAGAAAACTATCTTCTAATCTATGAAAACTCAAATATAGTGTTGATGGTTGTGTGAATGTCTATGGTGTCTTATGATATCATGATGACACTTAACAATGAAAGATAATTCAAGAGGGATAAAATCGATATTGAATTCAATAGCAAAGTGAAAAGTGTGAATTAGGAAATCCAGTGAGAACTTAACCATTATGAAAACAACATCAATTACCTTGCATATCCATGTGACTATTACTCATGCATTAATCATCAATGGTTATAAAGAGATTATGCTATGAAATTCAATTGCACTCTATACTACGTAAGCAAATTCATACTATACTAAATTCAATCATTAACTACAAATTCAAATTGCAATATAGATCTAAGAAATAAATTGCATGACGTAAACTAAACTAGTTCTATTTGACAATTCAATTTGTAAAAAGAGAAAATACTCATAAACATAAATTAAACACTATTCTAGCATATGACAAGTAATGAAATCAGTAAACTAGCTAACAACTAGATAAGAAAAAACTAAACAGTAATTGGATGAGAAATCTAGAAATGAAAACTAACACTATCACTATCCATCCATCGAAGCCCTATCAAAGAAATCATAAATTAAAACTTTGTTTTAAACTCTATTTTAAACTATGTTTTAAACTCTTGTTTTAACAGAAAGAAAGTCTAATCTACTATCTAATCACACACGGCGTTAGTATCTAAGCTTGCAAGTTTGCTTCTAATAACTAAAGATTCATTACATGTTAACAATATTCCTCATATAAACCTGCAAAACTAAATTAAACCAATTAAATTATAAACAACAATTTATATAACAAAGAAGCAAAATGACAATCCATGTACAGGAAAAGAAATAAAAAGACATCTATGTTGTCTATTTCACAAGAAAACTCATAGGATAGTCACCCAGACTACTAGTGGGCCCCCCAACAAGTTGTGGTTACTCTTCAAAGGCATGCCATGAACTTCAACAACACGAATTCAACATTAAAACTAAAAACACAGTCATTACACAATTCTGGCAAAATGAAAATGGCAAACCAGAGCTAAAATTGTCTTTGTCTCTAAATCTCTATTCCTTAACTTCTTAACTATTGTCTGACTACTGAGGTGGTATTTATAAGTTTTAAAAGTTGATAGGTCAACCACTAGAGGGTTGATCCTCTTCTAAAAATAGTAAATTGCATTTAAGATGCCCTAACTGTCGAAATGAGGCGAGCCAATAATCGCCCAACATAACAACCCAAATCGAGTTGTCAAGAGTTCAGTAGATGGAGACCATGAGCATGAGAAAAACCCACGTCTATGATTTGCCCATCACTAGATGCCAATACCATAACCTCCAAATCGCCCATCGTTTTTATGTAGGACGGAGTGTCGGATGGAGTACCGCACTGAGTGTCGAATGGAGTACCAGACTGAGTGTCGGAAGCAAAAACAAGCTGTGATTTTTCCCTATGACACCAAAATTGTGAATTAGATTCCTGGAAACATAAAAACATACTAAATTACACTCAACATCATCATAAAACATGAGTTATGCATACCTGGTGTGGATCATAGCAATTTGACACAAAATCTCTTCAAAAACTTCTTCAAAACATGAAAACGCATATACACATTCGGCAAAAAGGATCTAATTAATCTCATAAAATCGATCATATTAGGGGCCTGCACAAAAAAATACCTCCCTTCACTATGAAAATTCAAGAATGGTGAAAAGGTATGCGTAGGAAGAGGGTTCATACCTCTTGGGCATCGTGATGATGTGAAGAAATAAGCAGAGGCGAAATTCACCAAGAGAGGGCGCGATCAGGTTAAGGAATGACACAAATTGAGCAAGGGTCGAGCGCAATTTGAGCAGGGGAAAGAATGATAGAGGCTGAGCACATTCTATAAAACAAGGGAAATGCAAATGGCAGAGGTGAATTGGGATAATAGGTAACCCCATCCCGTTTTTGAATGCGCCTAGGGAGGAATTGGTTGCACACATGCACACATAAGTTTCCATGTGTGAGCAATTTCGAATTCAAAGGCACATTGTTTGGGGAAATCTTAATGATCCACAGTTAGATCAATGTCCAAGTCTTTTGACTTGGACATTTGATCATGAACATGTCTAAAGTTTGCATCCTCACTCTTAATTGCCTTCAACCAATTCGATTAAATGTCATTGATTCCTAGTAACTTGGAATTGTGGACAGCTACTGGTGTGTAAATTCATATGGAACTTCATTCGGTACCTCATACGGTACTTCATACAGCACCTCATATGGCACTTCATACGACACCTTTGTGTTAAATACATTTTTACCTCCTATAATGAATAGCCTGCAAGTTTGCAATAGTTTTGGCAGTCACAGTGATTAAGAGCAGAGGCAAAATGTTCCATTGTTTGTTGATTTTTCCACCATGCTCACTCAATCCACTTGTATAGAACATGTAATTTCAAACCTACAATGAACAACCTATAATTAAAATGAACCAATAAAGTGGTCTGTTAAGTATATGTACAAAAATTTATAGCACATAGGAGATTAGCATTTTAAAAATAAAATGACTGCATATGTAATAACCTGTATCATAAAAATAATACAATTTTTTTTACAAATATTTACTTCTCTAGAAAATGATCATTTTTCAACTCATGAATCCCTCCTCCACACCTAAGTATTGTGACACATCACAATCAAAAGTATAGGAAGACAGTCAGTTCTCCCAATAGCCGAAGATTTACAGTTTGTAAATTGTAAAGATAAATTTCATAGATTGGTCTGACGAAGATGGCCCCACCTATAGGATAAGAGTTCCTATATATAGATAAGAAGAGGTAGGCAAGAGCGTTTCTAGATAGTCTCAGAGTTAGTTCCCAATGGAAATTTTATGGAGTTCATTAACCTTAGCTTAACCATACATACTTCATGTCAGCTTTGTCTGCAAGTAATGTCTTACATCAGGACAAGTTTTAAATTTATTATTTATTTTTTGTCAGATTACCATCCTCACTAGGTAGAATTCCCCACTTCCAGCAAGCCTGTTCAGTACTCCATCGATTTTACCTAGTCATACCACATGCCAGTACCTACTGCCAGCAGACCTATTCAGTATCCCGACGAGTTAGCCTCTTAGACCCTCAGAGACTGGCCCTCCATCTTTTAAGATTTTAGTATAAGATTGCTTTATGCAAGAAGATGGGGGGACAGCTTTGAAAACAACTTTTTCTTTCTTGTTTTCAATTGGGATGGTATTTATGTCAGAGGATGACTTTCCGTTATATTATTTAGTGATTTTCCCAATGTAAGGGGTACTTAAGCGGACGTGGCCTATCTAAAGATATGATATAATAAATCTATTTAGTGTGTAGTGGACGATGCCATTAAGAAAGAACAGAAAGGTATCTCTAGGCTCAACTCACTTTCTTCTTTTGTAGTTATTGTGATGTTTCCATGACTAACCACTAATCATACCTCCTTGTTACTTTTTAATAAAGATACTTTACCCACTTACTTGGGTTTCTTGGGAGAAGCTGTATGAGAGACCTCTAAGCTTGATGGTTACGGTATCACTTCCTTATATACTGGTGAAGAGTTTCAAGAGAAACTGTTTTGGAATGCCTTAATAAAATGAATTTTTTTGCGAAAATATGGCTAATTACAGCAAGTCAATATTGATTTGATTTTTAGAAGACAACAAAATTTAAGTGTAACAATGTTTTGAAGAAAAATCCTTCTTTTATATTTCCTTGAAACTGTCTACTCCTGGTGAAATAAATACTTACAGAAATCTCTAGAATTGTTTTATTAACAAAATTCAAAAAATATTTACATATGTACAGTAGAAAATTTAGAAAAMTTTTCAAGAACAAGGGGGGACTTCCCCATCTACTAAGGCCAGGTACCCTCTTGAAGAAGAAAGAGCACAGAATAGTCCCAAACCTGAAGTTTCTATGCCTCTGCATATGACACTCTATAAGCTGTTGTTTCATGCAATCCAATAAATTAGTAATCCAGTCAAAAAMTTGTGCATTTAAGCACTGAATCACACAATTCATGTGCGCTCGGRAAGCCTGATGTAGAGTTACAGATCTAGTGATCTACCCCATAAGAAAAACTATCACTTTTAGTGATAGGTTCGAGATCTTGTTTATCGGCACCTGTGTGCCCATTTTTTTGGTACCAGCTTCAAAATGGAGTCCAATCAACTCCACTATGTTGTGAGGCCTGGAGGGAAAAGTGCGAAAATTGATTGGTTCCCCTCTCCTGGAGAGGTCATTCAGGAATTAAATATCCTCAGTCATTGGAGTCAATGACTATCCCTCAAGCATGAAGGCCTCTACATCGGGATGCCAATAATGAACTTTAATAGACCACATTAAGACAACACAGCAGTAGCAGTAGGGTCCTCACCGACCAAAAAATCAATGTCTGCATGCTCTCTCTCTCTCTCTCTCCAATGAACATACATCCTGCAATTTACAAGTTTAGGAAAGATTATCTCTTGCGTTTTTTCCATTCAAGTGGAAGTTTGTTTCGTCCACCAAAGCTTTCGGAATCAATTATTTTCACAAAGGGATATTTTTGGCTTTTAGTCAATTTCTCAATTAGCAATAGTGATAATGAGCTGCCAGCTTCTATTTATAAACGTTTTGGCCACTTTTTGTCATTTTTTGGACCCCTTTTTCGTGCTTCTAAACTGAAAAATGATTCAAGAGTTTCTTAGGGGATGTTACAATAAGTGGTACTTTGGGTATTGGGAAATATTTTTTGGAGATTTGGGTCATTTTCAAGGTCTTTTGGTAAAAATTCATTTTTTCCAACTTTGTGCATGTAAGATAGGATTCCACCTCCACTTGTTGCACCCCATTGCCTTTTTCACTTTTCCATAGGATCGATCCCACCAAATTGCGACACAGAACCATCATTGTTGCTTTAGAAGTGTCGTATTTTAGTGGTAGAGCCTAACCCTTCATGGATGCCCTAGATAGATATTGGTTTCATTTTGGCATCCATGTCGTCGTTAATGACTATAGGCTCGGGATTCCTTGTTAGTTTTATCCTGATTACGAGTTTGAGCCTCATTTTCATGACGCATTATCACTCTTGACCTCACCCTCGGGACTCCCACAAAACACAACGRGTCTTCTATTAAGCCCTTTTCAGACCCTMTAAACATGAAAAGTTTGTTGAGCGATCTTGTCGCCCTTCACGCTCGCTAAACTGAAATTGAAGGCACGTCTGTTCAGTGGTATTTTACCCCTTTTTCAGTCTGGATGGTCAATTATATGAACAAAGGTATACTCTAGGAGCTTCGKTTTTTTAGAAGAGTATTCTCAGGTGTGATTTTAACCCTTTTTTGGGCATGAGGGACTAAATTTACGAGAAAGGAACCCCCACAGAGTCCATAGTTAAGCTCTTTTGAGACTCCCTAAAATTGAAAAGATCGTTGAGTGACCTTATTCCTTCACACTCGTTAAAATGGTCCAAAAGAACATTCCTGACAGAGTCCATAGTTAAGATTTTTTCAGACTCCTTAAATATGAAAAAAATGTCGAGTGATCTTGTCTTTATCACACTCGTTAAAATGGTTTTGAATAGACATATTTTCGGTGCTAATTTACCCCTTTTTCGAACTGACTAGACTACCTCCAAAAACGGTACCCCAGTGGAGTCTTATTTTATGCTTTTTCAAACTCTATAAATATGAAACACCATTGATCCTACCTTCTCTGGGATCATTATATCACATCGAATGACATTACCATTGTGTCTCATTAATCACATTTACATACCTACGTCTTTGGCCTAATGTCGGCTCCATGTTGCTCTCAACTGAACCATCTGAAGCACGCCTTATATGCAAGCCCTGTAGCACTTTGCCTCTATGTCTTGACACCTTGTGTAACACACCCACTATAGAAATTAATAAAAATTTTGGGTTAATCTCCCATACAGGAGAAATCTCCACAAACCCGTATTAGCGAAATGCCAATCCCTGACTCTATACCAGGATTCGGGGTTCCTTCTATCAGGGTTTGGCGCCTTTCAATGTCATGGCACACCAGTCCTCTAGATTCTCGACGTGCCTTTACACTGGCTAGCCCCCTTGGTTATACCATGGTCCATGTGACCACTTACCATATGACTGTCGCCGTATAACCTTCCATCGGGGTTTCGGCATTTGCGATGACATAGAACCCATATACCCGGGACTCGCGACATCCCGATTCCCGAGTCTCTCTGGATGCTCGACACGCATCCCTCGGATCAACGACTTATGATGGTGTCAGGAATTCGCATATCGTGGTTTCGTAATGCAAGAGTTTCATGTCCTTGAAATCCCCGATATGTCGAACCCCGACTCTCTGGGATCTCTCGCCACACGTCCTCACTGATGGACGGTGTTGATCCTGTCGGGAAATCGTGGGTCGCGATTTCCTGTTGCGAGCATTCCATGTCCTCGAAAAATCCGATCTTTTGATGCGTCAAACTCCGATGGCGCCTTGATCTCCGACACCTATCCCTCAGATGGACGACTCAGATCTTGTCGGGAAATCGCGGATCGCGATTTTCTGTTGCACAATTTCCTTACCATCAAAAAATCCGATGAACAAAACTCCGATGGTGCCCGATCCTTTGCCACCTGTCCTCACAGACGGATGGCTATGATTGTACCGGGACTTTCCTACGGGTTTCCCGACTCTTCCCAGATGATGGACACTTGTCCTTCACTCTAACTCTAGTGGTCCCACCTTGCTTACATCACCGTCGGGATATCGCCGATCGTGATTCCCAGTGACGTAGTTTCCTTATCTTTGAAAACCCCGATTTCTCGATCCATGACTCTACAAGATCCTTTGACACACATCCTCGAACAATGGACGGTCCAGATCTGATCGGGAAATCGCGTATCGCGATTTCAATATGTATGAGTCCTTTGTTTCCAGAAACCTTGATTTCTCGATCCCCGACTTTCGTCCGATCTCTGACACCTGTTCCGTGTGAACGGACAGCTCAGATCTTATCGGTAAATTGTGGATCGCGATTCCGGGTGGCAAGAGCTCTATGCATTCGAAATCCCCGATACGTCGATTCCCGATATGCCGAACTCCGACTCTCTGGGATCCTCTGCCACGTGTCCCTACTGTTTGGATGGCTCAGATCCTATCAGGAATTCACGAATCGCGACTTCCTATTGCAA